>PVKU01007503.1:0-86620 GCA_004027475.1 Anoura caudifer
AAAAAAAAATTACAATCAGAGCTGAATTCACCCCTGTGTTATTTTATATTCTTTTCCTTAATTCATGTGGCAAAACAGGGCAAAGGCTGGGTCCATTCACTGTCACTGCTGCCTAAGCACAGAGCTGGCCATTTAAGGGGAGCATTCAGCCTCTGCGACTCCTCTCTACAAGCACTGACTGGCAACAGTCACCAAGTCATACACATGTGGGACTTTCCATAAGACATCTACAGGCTAAGAACTAGTACTATGTCCCCTGGGTATTTAGTTTTAAACATTGTGCAAAATCCTAGCCATGTCTATTTATATACATAGCCGAACTGAATTAACCAAGTGTTTGGAACTCTCCTCACTTAGGCATAGCATTGCAGTTTTAGATGCACCTGAAAATTCCGGTTTTGCAGGCTGCTGCTCAGATCACCATAAGGTCAACATGTCCATCTGGAGTTTGGAGTCATCTGCACATAATCTAGTGAGTGAGTACAATTGAATTTTTCCATATTTCTAAGTGGATGATAAAATCCCACCCGCCTCCTTTTCCTTTTAAAGAAATGTGTTTTCTAGAAATGGAATAATTTCTCAGGAAGGTAGAAAGGGCAAGGAAAAAGTTTAAACTGATTTGTTCGATTTTTTACTAACAGGGCTCCTGTGAGGTTGAGGAGAAAACAATATAAGTAGTAATTATGTGTGTTTTAGTTATCCACATTATTATCATTCCTTATAAATAATATTTAGTTTGTGATTTATTGAACAAAATGGGAGTTATTAAAAAAGGAGTTTATTCAAATTCATTTTGGAGAGTCCCCATCCTTTGATCTAGCGACTTGCACCCCTGCTGAAATAAGATTTAGCAAACACCTCCCCAAATGATCCAACATCAGAATGGAACAAGTCTTCAGGCCAAGCCTATATCTGTGTGCTGTTTCCACAGAACACCTTGAAAACAGCACCAGCCAAACCCCATGAGATGAAGATATTCCATAGTGAAGGATCCTCTCCTTTCAAACGCAGAGACTTCAAACCCTTATGGTGTGCAGCCCAGAGAGCCTAATGACAAGCAAAATAATGTGGAGTTTCTATGATCAAAATAAATGTTTGGTAGACAAAGGCTTCGTGTTCCATTCCTCTGATTACACATTGGCAAGGGCTGTGTCAACTGCTTCGGTCTAGCTTGACCATTTCCTCTCAAAGGCTGTTAATTTCAAAAAAGATCCTCTGAGTTAGACCAACTGAATCCCATGCAGCAGAGTAACCCCTGTCTGACAGTGGTTTTGATCAGTTTGTTGGTTTGGGGGCTTTTCTTTCCCAACCGTAACAATTATGGGGAGAAAAGGGCACTAATTTAATGTTCATCTTTAGAATCATGTGTGAGGCTTGTTAAAAACATGGATTCCTGACATCCAGACTTACTTTATCAGAATCTCCGAGGGATGGAATAGCTTTGCGATCCATATATTTAACCCGTGCACCTAGGTGATGCTGATGATCAGCCAAGTCTGGGGAAGCCTGGTCAAATGGAAAGCACGCGGAACATCAGTGGAGAGAGGCTTCATTTCACCTTTCCCTCTGCAGGTGTGGCCTCCCTAGGTCTCTATTCTCTGGCCTGTGAAATGGTGATAAGGCTGACTGCCTCGTTTCTCCGTCTTCTCACTGGGATGCTGTATAGGTCAAAGAGATGCTGACCTTAATTTTCTGATCTATGATTCGGAGAGGACCGAGGCATGCCCTTCTCTTATTTACGCAGGGCTGGGGCATGCCTCATTGGCCTGCATGCAGTGTCCAGCTTGTGTGCTGCCACTCTGTTCCCATGTTCGTGGACTGGCATAGCCCGGGGCAGAGACAGAGCAAGGATGAATGAATCTGGCAAATCTGGGGACAAGCTGGTGATGCAGTCTTGCTGGGCCTGCACACTCTTGACCTGCATCCTCCCTCCTAAGTCATCCCTCCTGAGAAAATATTAATTCCTGAGTAATCAGGAGCATGGTGTTTTCTGCCACCTGGAATGGTCAGGGGTAAGCTGGGTCTCTTCAGAAAATATTATAAAACAAGACACTATCAAGACAGTCTTTTTTTTTCTGTTTACATTTTAGAGATGTGGTTTGTTACTCTAGAAAGCAGCATTTGGTCAAATGAAAATAAACAATAATGAATTTTTCTTTCAGTTCATGGATGATCAATGTGCTATCTTAGGATAAAAGAGTTTCCTTACCTCATTCAAGTGTAGATCGAACTCTTAGACATCTCATGTGAGAGTATTTGTATATTCAGTGACAATGCGGTGTGGTATTTCAACACTCCCCTGTTTCTACCACCGTACCTGCTGGAGGCCTGAGTACGTAGTAAATACCCATTGAATACAAGTTGCCTAACTGTTCCTTAATCTGTCCACAGGGGTCTTGAGATTTCTTCTACAGAAAAAATAAACTGAGTGGACCTTGTTAATAATGCCATTGTACTCTGAAAACGGGAAAAGGCTGTTTAAATACAAAGAAACCAGGTGCTGCCAGACGCTTGCATTTTCTTGGGCTCTAGGACAAAACCCAGAGGGCCATGCTGCCACCATGGATATATTCTCTAGTGGAGAGTTTATACCTCAGAAAGTCCAGCCAGCTTGGAGAATATTTATGCGGCAGTAAAAACTTTAACAGAGAGCTGTTTGGCTCTAATAGTTTCAGGTATTTCTACGCATCTCTACTCACCATGTGTCATGTTGAGTTACAGCGTGTCCAGAGTGTGACAGCAGCAGCCCATAATGGGACTTACATAAAATGGAATGGCCTGGGAGAGGGAGTAGAGGAGGTGGCGAGAGAATGGGGAAGGAGGGAGAAGAAAGAAAAGGAAGGGACTTTAAAAAGAAATATTTCTTTCGTATTTGGTTGTTTGATTTCCAGATTCAGAGTAAAATGAAGAATGCAAAGAGAAATTGATGTGGTCTCACCTGCCTTCTTCAGGTGAGATACTCTGAGTCAGGGCTGTAACACTTACAGGTAGCCTATCAGAGCACGGATCCTGGAGCCACGCTTCCTGAGTGCAGACCCCAGCTTCACCATGGACTAGCTCTGAGATCCTGAAATGTTACTTAACCTCTCCCTCCCTCAGTTTCCTTATCTGTAAAATGGAGATGATAATAACAATACTACTTCATGGAAGTTAATATAAAAATTAAATGAATTAATAGTTTAAGTACCTAGTGCTTGACACATAGTAAGATATACATGTATATTCACATATTTATACACCTACACATGCATTTATATTTATAAGTATATGCACATTTTTTTTAAATCAAACACCTATCGTATACCCACAACTGAGCGTCATGGCAGGGGGCACCAGTCTAGTTCTGATTTTGGTAGGTGTCATTCAAACTATAATTGAATATTCTTCAGAAAATAAAGTTCTTTCTGAGCTTGGCTACATAATTTATTTGGGGGGGAATGGCAAAACTATGCAAAAATTACTAATAGATACTTGAGAATATTTAATGTGCTCGCCACTATAGTGAGTACTTTACAGGATTCTCTCATTTCAGCCTCACAACAACTCTGAGGTTGGAACTAGCATCCTCAGTGCACAAACCAAAAACCTGAAGATGAGAGATATTAAGGAATTTGCCCAAGGTCTCACAGCTGGTAAATGATAAAGCTAGGTTTTGAACCACATATATTCAACACTAAACTCAGGGCCCTTCATCTCTCCTTATAAACTTCAGATAATGTGTGTTAAAATTAATATAGTTGTTACTCTGGTCTAGCTCAGAGATGAGTAGTACCATGTAGTTTAGATCTTAGATTCTTGAGTGTCTACCTATATCATGTAGACACAAAACCACAGGCAACAAACTAAAGGAAAAACTCCCTCTCCCTTGATGGCGAACATGTCTCCTGAAAAGCCAAAGGTAAAATGCTAAGATCATACAATATATGCCTGACCTTGTCAAGCACTCTGTGCCAAAATACTTTAGAACACTAGTTACTGTAATAGCACTTTACAAGGATGGTCTACCTGCAGCCTCATAGTAACTTGATGAGGTTGGAAAAAGTATCTCCAGTCCATAATAGATAATAATAATAGGTAATGTTATTATTGCTATTGTCATGTTACATAAAGGGAAACTGAGACACACAGCTGCTTAGAAATTTATCCAAATAATGATGGAGCCAGTTTTGACTCCATAGCTGGCAATGTGACTCCAGAGTCTATGCTCTGAACCACTGTGCTGCTCCGCAAGATCTGACCAAACACCAAAGCCAGCACTCTAGACTGAAAATACCACAGGAGTCGTCAGTTTAAATAAGCAGGAAACTGATTAAAAAAAGGGCATAAAATTCAAGGAAGAATCCTTCAGTAATTCATAAATGGGATCATCAGTTCCTTGCACCTATATTTGTACTTTGGACTTAGGTGGCAAGGAGGATAATGAAAATCTTTCAGAGTACAAGAGAAAAGTCAAAGTTTGTCTTGCTGGAGTTTATAAACTTTGAACTTGTCATACAATGTGAGTCTGAGAAGCAGCCAGAAAAGAATAAAAGCACTATTGCTAGCTGTTATTATGATAGCACTTCCAGATTTATTAAGCACTTAACATTGAACACGGCACATAACCTAAAGTGAAAACGGCTCTGTCTAGGGAGCTTCCCTCGTAAAAGCTTTGTGGGTGAATCTCTGCTTTGTACTTTGACCTCTGCAGTGTCCTGTCCCCCTTCTACTTCTTCCTTTCCCCAGCCCGCAGAAAGTCATCTAGATTCCTTAAAATAACTTGCATTCATAAGACATAAAAGCTTAAATTCCAGTTTCCAAGCTCAGTTTGCAAAGGAACTTTCCCCTCACACTCAGCTGCCCCAAGAAACATCACCATCTTGATCCTTAAGAGAATGTGTTTCCTCTTCCCTTTTGTGGGCCCGAACAAAAGCAGGGGCTGCTTAAGCAGTAACATAAGAGCATTTAGGAAAACAACTCTACTCACTAGAGAACATCTTGTTTAGTACTTAACGCTACATGATGAAGACAAACTTCATCCTGGAGTTTGCTGGGTCTACTTTCTCCCGCATTTCCATCTGTTATTTTGCTGTGATGCTGACAGCAACTCAGATGGCTAAGTGCTCATCCCGGGCTCCTCGATTAGAGTCCGTCTGTTAGCCCATGAGTCTTTGATCAGTCACTCACAGACTCTATTTCTTTGATGCCTAAAAAAGGGTTTCACAGGTTGGTCATAGTAAACATGCAAAACAGAGCATTACTTTTTCCAGAAAAGAAGGAAGGTAATTACCTTATCTTCTCTATTTCAGTGTCATCTGGGGATTCATGTTCTCCAAAACCATGTCACTGTGGACCCTCCCAGAAGTTAGGTATCTAAGTTAAATTTTTTCTGTATAATATTTATTTATAAACCTATAAATTTATAGATTATTATGTGAGATACACACAGAGAGAACTGTGTAACTAGTCACCAAAATGTTCATGGTATGTTTGATGTAGTTAAGTTTAGAAGATGGGATTATGAATGATTTTTAATTTAATCTTTATCATTTATTTTCCATTGTCATTAAGTGCCCTTATACTCCGCCACCCCCAGCAATCACCACACTGTTGTCCAGTGTTGGTGGGGAGGTTGGGGTGGAGGGATTGAGCAAAAAGGAAAAATGACTCATGGGCATAGACAACAGTATAATGAAGGATTTTTTAATTCATTTTATATAATAATATTTTTAAGATTTTCTATAATGACTACCTATATCTTATAAAACAAATTAAAAGGCTTTTGAAAATTCAAATTAAATACCTAGTCTCACATATTTCTACAAAAAGTACCAAAATGAACAGAGAAATTAAGATATTTCCCCAGGTCAATTTACCACCTTTATAAATTAGAAAGCCAGGTCAAAAGTAGTCTAGTCTTGCTTGAATCCAACCACTTCCGGCTATTTTCCTAACAGTATGGACATTTTTGAGAAGTCCATTGGGGTACTGTCTGATATGGTAGCCACCAGCTACATGTGTACTACTTTAAATTTTATTTAATTAAATACAGTTAAAATTCAAAATTCATTTCCTCAGTTGCACAAGCTACTTTTCAAGTTCTCAATAGCCACATGTGGCTAATGGCTACCATTTAGACAGCACAGAAACAGAAAACCCATTACCACAGAAAGATTTATTAGACAGCACTGGTCTGGAAGCTCAACTCCTAACTGAACACCATGTCACCATCAGCCATGAGCAAACCTTCAGAGGGAAGACCTCCACACATTTACATGAAATAAAGGAGCAGGACTCTATCGATAGCTGCTTCTCTTCCAAGCTGCATCTAGTTCACAGAGAGTGACTACGAATGTCCTCAGAGACTAGGTGAATACTACAGTGTTAGACCAAAGACCCCAATCTGAAGACTTTCTGGGCAGTCATAAAACCTGAAGAGAAAATAGAAGAGTCACGGGAGTTCCAGTGGAAGTCTAGGTCCCCAGCCAATGTCAGATTTTAAATGGCTTTCGGAGCAGCTTAGATACTTGTCAAGGGTGCACAATGGTGAACGCCCATCCTTGCCTCCATATGTAAAATTGCAAACACATTTGCATGGATGAGGACTAGCAGGCAGTGCTGACAGTGCACCAGCACAGGACATATGAGTCTCTAAGTGGTTGCTGTACCACAGAGATGAGAAGCGTACAATTCTCTGAGCTTAGAGGAGACATACTTTGAACTTAGTAATTAGGGCTCCATTTATTTCATATCATGTATTCTTGACTTGTCATTCAGATTCTTGCAACACAAGGTGTGATCTTTGGACCAGCAACATTAGCATCACCTGGAAACTTCTTAGAGCTGCAGACCCTCATGCCCGACTCCAGACCTACTGAGTCGGAAACTCATTTTAACATGATCCCCAGGTGATTCCTGTGCACACTGAAGATTGAGGGTCCCTGATTTCTCTCCTTCTCACTTGACGTTCAATTTCTGGAATACAGAGGAGACTCAGATCTTTCAACCAAATTTTGTGCAATACCTCATACCTGGAAAATAGCAGGGGTTTAGTAAACACTTACTAATTAATTGAAAATCTGAGACCTGGCTTTAAAATTTAAAAAGCCAGTGTACTTCCAATGTGTTATCAAAAAATATACTTTAAGAAATCATGTGAGCATGTAGTGTTTCCCTTTGGTTTAAAATGCAAAAAGGAGAGATTATCATAAAGTAATACTAATAAGCAAATAATAACCCATGCTGGATTCTTTTGTTCCTTACATTGCCATCTATAAGGGCAATCATTTTTAAAAGCTTTTATTGGATAGCTTGAACAGAATCATGCCCTAATTATAGTCTTCCTTTTTATTTGCCACTGAGAGGAAATGCACCAGATGAAGCTGTTTGAGACTCTATGGTTTGTTCAGCTGTATTAAATGCTTCTAACTGCTGACTTTTATCGTTCTTAACAAGTCAAGACCAGACTGAATGTCTTTGAGGATAATTGTTTTTATTCATTTCCCTTCTGCATTGCTAAAATGGAGGCAGTATGTAAATTAAGGAAAGAGCCTGGGATTCAGAACTACCCCAGACCTCTGCTGGTACTTGGAAACAGCCAAAACCAAATCTCCTGTTTAGATTATTTCATGTCACTGTGATCAGTGCGTTCTCCTGTAAAATGAAAGTTTGAGACTTCAGAGTGGTTTTCATTCCATTAAGTTAACCTGATTCAGGCGCAAAATCCATTCCCAAAGAAAAATCCATGCCAAGGTATATCAATGTACCTAATGCTATGTTTTATCCATGTAGCCAACAATGCACTCAGTAGGGTTACATCATGAATATTACTGGAAGCCAGGAATTAGACTTTCTGGGCCTCCGTCTCTATTTTACCATTTATTTTCTGAGTGACCTCGGGATAAAGAAATAAAGCCATGGTTCTCAAATGAGGGTGATTTGGTGCCCCCCATTTTCCCGCATTCAGGGGACATTTGGCAATGTCTGGAGACATTTTTTCACCACTTTGTTTCATTTTTTAACCTCAAAATTTTATTTTTCAATTACAGTTGACATTCAATATTATTTTGTATTAGTTTCAGGTGTACAACATAGTGGTCAGATTATCATATTCTTTATTTACAAAGTGGTCCCCTCAATATTTCAAGTACCCACCTGGCACCGTACATAGTTATTACAATAACATTGACTACCGGTATGTTTCCTACACTACACTTTATATCCCCATAATTATTCCGTAACTACCAATTTGTACTTCTTAATCCCTTCATCTTTTTCACCCAGTCCCCCAACCCTACCCCCTCTGGCAGCCATCATTCTGTTCTCTGTATCTGTAAATCTGTTTCTATTCTGTTTGTTTGTTTGTTTGTTTGCTCTTTAGATTCCACATGTACGACATTTTTGATTGTCATGACTTGGGGCTGCTACTAGCATCCAGTGTATAGAGGCCAGAGCTGCTGCTAAACATCCTGTAATGCACAGGACAGCCCCCACAGCAAAGGGTTCTGCAGTTTAAAATGCCAATAATACAAGGTAGAGAAACGCTGAACATAAAGAACCTATTATCACTGCCTTATTCGGCATTGATCTGCTCAAACAAAAAACAGCCTACCAGAACAGGAGAGGCTTTGACTGTGGAATCCTCAAATTAATAAACAAGGATCTCCTGAGTTCTTTCTTCATACTCAGCACTGTTTCAGGTTCTGCGGAAAGCACAAAAGTGTAATGCATGGTATTTTACTTATTCCTTCAGAAACTAGAAATTAGAGTAAACCATTGAGGTCTAATAGGGTAATTCCTCATTGATCCATTCCAGTAATTTTTTGCTGCCTCTCTACATGGTGCCCAGTCTAATTACAGGATGACTCCCTATTCCCCTGGGATGCCACTTTTCATTCTCATTCACTTCCTTGTTCTGAAGGAACAGCAATTTGCCACTGAATGGTTATTAGCCTTTTTCCTTTAAGAGACTAAGAAGGAAAAAAGCCCACAGGATAATTTTAAAAGTTGTTGCTCCAGTTTTTCTTCAACTTTAGAAATCTCTGTTGGCTTTTAATTAAGAACTTGCATTTAGACTGTGAGATGAACCAGATTTGAAGGATTGTTTTTTTTTTTCCCCTCTGTTAATGAAATGGCACTCATTTCCCTAGGAGGGGTTTTCCCTAGATTCTCATTGTTCCACTAAAGATGATTTACATGGGCATCTGTGGAGGTAGCTGAGTCTTTGATTATGGAGGCAGGCCAGGGTAGACACACTGTGCCTTCCTTCTGAGAAATTAGGAAACAAACACCTTCAGGACACTGAGCTGATATTCTCACAAACTTCAGTGTGGAATGATTTGGAGGTGGAGTCAGTGAGAGTTCCAAAGAGTGGCAGCAGTAGCTACATGACATAAGCCTCAGAAACATGCCCTGAATGTGACTGAATCAGTTAGTTGCCTCATTTTGGTCCGCTCCCTCTCCTCATTCAGTCTTGAGAATAGTGCATATTCAGAAGGACTCAGTTCTAAAATATAGCCATATACCCAACTCTTGGGCACTACGTTTTGAGGTTCTTAAATGCTAATTTTTTCCGAGCCATTTGGCTAAGGATCAAGGTAAATTGGTGATTTCCTTTATATAATTTAACAGAAGAAAGTATAATGATGATTAAGTTATTTGCATATTCTCAAAATATCTCTCCCAAAGATGTTTATTAATTATAAAAATGAAAGAGCAGATAAAGTTCATAGACATTACCTTAACCAAATGATCAAGATCAATATCACCACTCAAAAAGACTTAGCAACATCTTATCCACCCCTGTGGTCAACAGAGAAGGAATATATATATGATTTCTGTAGTACTGTTAACCAAAAATGTTCAGCCTCAGTCTAAGCATGAGTAAATCATCAGACAAGTTCAAATTGAGAGATCTTCTACAAAGTAACTAACCAGTACTCTTCAAAAGTGTCAAGGTCATTGAAGGCAAAGGAAGACTGAGGAACTCTCACAGATTAGGGGAGACTAAGGAGATATAATAAGCATAATGTGGGATCTTGGACAAGATCTTGGACCAAAAGAAAAGGACTGGTAGGAAAGTAGCGAAACATAAATAAGGTGGATGGATAAGTTAATGGCATTACACTGTATCAATGTCAATTTCTTTGTTTTCTTAACAGTTCTGAGGTTATATGAGTATAATATCAATGTCAAAAGAGAAACATGAAGGGTATAGGGGAATTCTGTACTATTTTTGCATTTTTCTCTAAGTGTAAAATTATTTCAAAATAAAACATTTTAAATTAGTAGAAAACAGCCTACAAAAATAATTTTGGAATAACATAAGCAATAGAAAGACATAAGCTGATTTGTTTTATCAATGCAAAGAAGTTGGCCCTTCTAGAAAGGTGAAAGGAAAGAGAAACCAGTATATAAGGGAAAGGTATAGTATAGATTGAGACTTATGCATGCTGGAGTGAAGGGAAATGAGACTGAGGCAGAAATTTGCTTCTGAACCAGAAGAACACAGATTTTAAATTTTATCTTAGAATGAAATTCAGACCACTAAGAAATTCTTCTAAATCTAAGCGGGGGTATTTTTTGTGCCAACAAGCTCTATTCCTCCATAATCACCAGCTAATGTAAAAACATCTCAGACAAGGCAATGCTCAGAGAAAGGGACCCAGTACCTCGCAGGCTTCAGGTAAGCACAGTCTCCCACATTTTGCTCACCCTCTACCTCACAACTGGTGAGACACCTATACCCACCTGCCTGAGAAGACCATAGTTTTTAGAAGTAGTTATGAACATATTTGTTTCTTGTTGGCAGCAAACCCTTTTGTTTCCAGGTAGAATCTAACAGGGAACTACAACAAGTAAAACAAACAAAAAAACCCATAAATGTTAATAATCAAGCTATCAAACATCTATTCAGGGCATTCTCCATACTCCAGACACTATTCTAAGCCCTCTACCTATATTATCTCAATTCATGCTCAAAGTAACCCTATATGATAGGGCTTATTAACAGACTCACATCACAGATGAGGAAAGTGAAGCAGCAAAACATAACCCCTCCCACCCCAAGCATATTTTTAAGTTGGGTTTATTGAATATAATTACATACAATAAAATCCACTCTTTTTTAATTCATAGTTCATTGACAGATGTATACAGTCCTGTAACTACACCACCATAAAGATATAGGCTATTAGCTGATTCTCCAAAAATGTTCCTTTGAGGCCCTTTTTAAAGTCAATATACATCCCACCGTAGACCCTGGGAAGTGCTTATCTATTTTTTGTTCCAGTACTTTTGCCTTTTGTATAATGTTACATAAGTGAAATCATACAGCATGGAACAACATTTATTCTTTCACTTAGCACACAGCACTTGAGATTTATAGAGGTTGCTGCATTTATCAGTTGCTCATTCCTTTCAATTGCCAAGTAGTATTTCATTGTATGAATTTATCACAATTTCCTTATTTATTCAACAGCTGATGGGCAGCTAGGTTGTTTCCAGTTTTGTATTACTACAAATGATATTACTATAAACATTTGCATATGCATACCTTTTTGTAAACATATGTGTGTGTTTTAATTTCTCTTGCCAAAATACGTAACCTAAAAGTGAGATTGCTGTTTCTTATAGCAAGTGTATGTTTAAGTCTATAAGAAACTGACAAATTGGGTTCCAGAGTGCCCATATCATTTTGCATTGCCATCAGCAATGTATGAGATCCAATTGCTCTACATCCTTGTCAGCCCATCAGACTCAGTCTTTCTAATTTTAGTTATTCTAGTGGGTGTGTGAAGGTACGTCAGTTTTACAGGTTTTAATATGTATTTCCCTAATAATTAAGGATGTTCAGTGTATTGCTGTTTATGTACCTTCTCTGGTGAATTTTCTGCCTATTTTTATCAAGTAGTTTATCATTGATTATTGAGTTGTAAAAGTTCTTTACATAATCTGAATTGAAGTTCTTTATCAGAAATGGGTTTTGCAAATACTATTTTCTTCCGCTCTATATTCTTAATTTTCTTAAACAATGTCTTTTAGAGAGTAGAAATTTTTTGTAACTTTATTTATTTATTTATTTATTTATTATTATTTTTTTTAGAGATAGGGGAAGGGAGAGAAAAGGAGAGAGAGAGAAACACTTATGTGCAAGAGAAACATCAATTGATTGCCTCTTGCACACCCCCAACCAAGGACCTGGCCTGCAACCCAGGCATGTGCCTTGACAGGGAATCGAACTAGCAACCTTTCAGTTTGTGGGATAACACCCAACTCACTGAGCCATACCAGTCAGGACTAGAAAGTAGAATTTTAAAATTTTGATGAAGTCTGACTTATCAATTTTTATTTTATGTTTCATGTTTTTTTGTGTTCTCAGAAATATTGTCTAATCCAAGATCACAAAGATTTTCTATTATATTTTCTTCTAGGTCTTCTAAAGTTAAAACTCTTACTTTTAATTCTGTGTCGGATTTCTAGTTAACTTTTATGTATGGTGTAAAGGAATGGTTGAGGTTCATTTTGCCTTTTTTTTGTAGACAGTTAACCAATTTTTCCAGAGATACTTGTTGAAGATTGTCCTTTCCCCATTTTATGATCCCATAGTCTTTTACTTTTATGCTATTGTAAGTGGTTTGTTAATTTCAGTTTCCATTATTTGTTGCTAATGTAAGCAAAGAAAACTGCAGTTTGAAAAATTGACTGGATCCTACAAAAATCACTTTTTGTAAAATGATTTTAGCAAAGCTATACTTTGCTAAAACTTCAATAAATCTTTTTAAAACTTCATTAGAATTTTTAATTATAAAAGTGATATAAAATGAGTGGAGAAATATTTTTGATCTTTCTCCATCTCACCCTTGATCCTTCCTCCCTGAAGTAACCAGTGTTAACACACATTCCTTATGTTCTCAAAATTCAAGAAAATAGTTATTTTTTAACAGCTGGAGGTGAGCGGGTCATATGTGGTAAATGATAGAAGAAAATGCAGAACTAGCTTGGCAGACTGTTTGCCTTTGTTTCTAGAAGTATAGGCCTTGTGAGAACATAGAGTTGGCAAAAAAATAATAATAAAAGCAAACATGCAAGAAAAATTTGCAGCAAAAAGTGGTGTGTGGAAAGAAGCAAGGGAAAAGTTCATCTTTATAAACAAGAAAAAAACTTCTCACTGACTTGTGGGGAGGAGACAGGTCTCTGGAGCCCTTAGGCATAAAAAACAAGGGATTCCAGACTTTTCAGAAAAATAGCATCTTTGAAGACTTGGAGGTGGCACTACTGTAAGCCATAAATTTTTTTCCATGTCTCAACTGTGCTATAAAAAACAATAAAAACCTTCAAACCTAAAGCCTCTGTGCAGAAAAGGCAAATGGACAACTGAGTTGGAACCCATTTGGAAAGAGGGTCAATGGCCAGAGGTGGCAACCAGACAAAGCCTTGTAACCACCTTTGATATAGCTCAAGACCCATAAACTTTGACATAAAAAGAGGACCCACAAGATGACCAAGTTGCAATTTCCCACCAGAGAAAATGAACCAAAATCAAATTGCTTTATAAAGAATAGAATGCAACATTATGTATATTCTGCATCTATTCTGAAATCCTGGAAATAACATTTTCTCCAACGTAGGTATTATGACCTATTTACTAAAACTCTTAGATCAATGATGAATCACAAATCTGTGAATGGTTTTAAGGGCCAGGAATTCTAACCTTGCTTCTGCTTTAAATATGATATATAACTTTGAGATAATCTCTCTTCCTCAAACTTTGCCTATGTAAAAATTAAATTTTTAAAAATCTGTCTTCTAAACAAACCTGCATTTTTTAATTTCATCCATTATTAAAGATGACCAAAATATTGTTATGTAACAAAAAAACAGAATAAACACTAAATAATAAAATGTACAGTAAAAATATAATGCAGTCATCCAAATACCACTTATATAGCAACTTTGGCTCTCTAATTACTGTACAGACCTTTAGCAAGCAACACTTCATGGCATGATCTAACAGAACCTACTCTGTTCTTTGGATAACCAGCCTCTCAAACCTCAGTTTTTGCTCATGGCTTACATACCATTCCTATAATCTTGCTTCTCTCAAACCCATGGAAGATTAGAAGCAGCAAACTAAAAGATAGGGAAGTAACATCTAGAGATTAGAAGCAAAAATAAGCATAATATCTAAAATAGCTGAAGAGAATAATCTTAAGGAACAGATATAATCACTCTAAGTTATCTTGCACTGAGATCAGTAGTTGACATATATTACCATATTTTTCAGACCATAAGACACACCTAGGTTTTAGAGGAGGAAAATAGGAAAAAAAATTTTGAAGCAAAAAATATGGTAAAATATTTAATAACACAAATAACATAATATTTCACCAATATAAATGTAAACAGAACTCAACAGCAGCATTAACAACCATTATTCCTCCCAAATTTGGGGGGTGCGTCTTATAGTCCGAAAATATGGTAATTCATAATTATTACATTCATATGTTTGGAAATGAAAGGACCTTGGAATTTATCTGATTCAACTTGCTCATTAACAGTGAAGTAAACCAAGGCCTACAGACCTATTGAGGTGTTGGTCAAATAAGGTGGCCTCTCTGTCTCCCACCCCCTTATACACACACACACAGAAACACACACACACACCCCTACTTAATGACTGAGCTGAAACAAGAACTTTAGTCCTGCTCTGGCAAGTGATTTTGAAAGATCCAGGAAAGTTTACATTTCTTGAAGTGTATTCCATATCATAAGCAAGGCATTTGATAATTTATTTTAGAAAAAGAAGCCTCCAATTTGGATAAATTCTAAGCAACTTTGTGTTCATCAAAAAAAAAAAAAAAAACATGTTGAACATCTCATTTCCCAATAGAGTTATATAAATTACAAAGATAGTGCATTTATGTCTACGCAGAAGTACATCTGTCTGTGTGCACACGTGTGTTAACAAGTACCCTGTCATTGTACCCTGTCATATTCAAGCTCTCAATAGCCATTTGGGGCATCCTTGCTCAACTCCACATCAGAGGCCTCTCACAGGCAGCTTGAAAGCAGCCTTGGTAGGAATATTTACACTACAAAAATCAGCTACTGCTACAAATCAGGGTCTTGTTTTTTTTTTCCAGGAAAGCTGAACATTTACCAACATACCACTTGCTAAAGCTATATATTTATTCCTTGAAAAAAAAATAACCTTAAAAAATCACATGTCGTTATTAAATGCATGCAGAGTGAAGACAGTATCTCTAATTGTTATTTGTTTTTGTAGACATTAATATTAATTGGGTGTTTTTTTCCTTTAAATATGAGGAGAAAAGACTTAAGGCCTGTTTCATCACTGATACCTTACTATACACTTAATAAAATGAATAGAAAAGAGAAAAATATATACTCATTTGTTCAGTTTTGCCAAGCAGTACTTTAATATGTTGTGAGTAGAAGACCAAGGTGCCAGTTCTATGTTCTATGTTTGCTGTGTGACAAGACACAGAGCATGTGACAACCACATCTCATGTGCTATGTGCAGTCCTAAAGAGCTAAAAATAAAATTTTTAATGTTTCTTTGTGAATTTGAAAGGTCTCATGCTGTAAGAACAGTGTATAAATACAGTATCACATGACAAGAGGCTAGGAGTTTCAGACCTAACTTTGTGAAGTATATATAATATTTACAAGTGCTATATATATTATTGCCAATTACTTTTGCTTTTACAAAATCCTTCTGAAATGAAAGTGGTTCTCTTACAGTTTACTTCAGTCAAATTTTTCATGGTTAAAAGGGGACTCTTTTACATAGTGACCAAAAGTATTGCTGTTGTATTATGTGTGATAATCAGATAGCTCCCCAAGCTCTCATACCCACCTTATAAAATGGAATACTAGTTGTACTAAATCTTTATTAAAAGAGACCAAAGGTCAGTTAGCATAATGCAAGTGAGAATTTTAAAACTGATAATATAAAATGGTTTGGTTTTATATTCTGGGACTGCGTATACAGGCAACATTCTTTTAACAGCTTTATTGAGATCTAATTCACACGCCACATATTTCATCCATTTAAAGTGTGCAATTCAATGGTTTTTACTATATTCACAGAGTAATGTACTCATCACTACAATTGACCTTAGAACATTTTCATTACCCGAAGAAAAATTCTGCAACCCTTAGCCATAACCCTCCAGTCCCCTCAAATCCACTCCCAGATATAGGCAACCACTAATCTATTCTCTTAATCTATAAATCTGCCTATTCTTGACATTTCAGATAAATGGCATCATACAATATGTGGTATATTGTGACTGGCTTCTTTCACTTAGCATAGAATTTTCAAGGTTCTTCCATCTTGTAGCATGTAAGTGCTACATTTCTCTTCCCCCCTTTATTTTATTGCTGACACTAATACGGATGCCCCTTTTTCCCCCCGTTGGCCTGCTTCTATCCATCCCCTACCCAAATAGCCTGGTACTGGCATAAGCACAGGCACATAGATCAATGGAACAAAACAGAGAGCCCAGAATCAACACAAGACTATATGGTCAATTAATATTTGACAAAGGAGGCAAGAGCATACAATGGGTAAAAACAGTCTCTTCAATAAATGGTGTTGGGAAAATTGGACAGGCACAGTGCTATATTTCTTTATACTACAAATAGTTTTCCATTTCATAGATATACTATATTTCATTCATCAATGGATGAACTGTATTGTGTCCATTTTTTTAGTTCTTATTAATAATACTGCTATGAAATTTGTTTGTCAGTTTTTGTGTGGACATGTTTTCATTTCTCTTGGGTATATACCTAGAAATAGAATTGCTGGGCCCTACACTAACTATACTTAACAGTTTGCGGGGCTGTCAGGTTGTTCCCCAATGTGCGGTACCATTTTACATTCCTACCTCAGGCCTCCATGTCCAGGGAAATGTTTACTATGGAATCCCGCCTAAACTCAAACAATCCAGTCAATTAATATTCTCTTTCCTTTATTCTTCCCATTCCTATGTAAGTTTCTCATGAGTAAAAGACAAAATATAGGCAAGTCAGCTGTCACTAGCTTGACTATTCCACTGCTTTGGCTTGCTGGTCTTTGAAATACTCAACATTTTTAAAACAATTTTTATCTAAAGTTTCAATTAATGAGAATTTGTAGTGATAATTAATGTGATTAGATGTTACTAAGACAAACTTATACACAATGTCTGTAGCAAGGTAAATGAAACTCATTCAGTGGGTTCTTTCCTCAAAGTCTGTTAGAGGACAAAAAAACTAGTTCCAGTTGCTCAGAGGACCACAGTCAACTAGACCCTCCTAATGTTAGGCTCCTCTGGATCTATTTTCAGTGAATGAACTGGAGAAGGCCATACTGTAAGAGAGGGGCCAAGAGACCAAAACTCACATTTAACAGAAGAATTTGAAATACTGATATTCTCAACTTCTGTGCTGGAAGAAGTCATAGCTACAATAATGACTATGTTTTTCAATGAAGTGGCAGCATCTTACATCACCTTACTAGCCTATTTGAATTGACACCTTCCCACATACACTTATCCACAGCTGTAATTATTCATAGGCAGACTTTATAGGCAAGTTACAAAAAAAAAGAAATTCAAAAAAGAGAATTCACACTTTTTTGGGAGGAAAAGAAGTTTGTCTATTAATATTTACTTTAATATCTCAGAGTCAACATGAGTGACTTATTTAGGGAAATATCACATCCTCATGGGCCCCACAGAATTTTACTTTACAACTGACCTGTTTCCATCTGCCTTAACTTCCCTACTACTGTGAAGCTCCTTGTAGAGACATCTTCATAATGACTTACACCTAATGAAAGTTTGATAAATGTTTTATAAATGAAAAATGTTCTAAGGTCAAAAGGAATATGACAATGTTAAAAACACAAGTCCTATTTAATTTGTACCAGGAGCAACAAAAATTCCCAGTTGGGAGGTATCATTAGTAAAATACACTAATCGTGCTCTGCCAGAAGCCCACCTCCATGTCTGAAATTATGCCACATTCAAAGAACAACACACTAGCCCCTAAAACCATTGCCACAGTCTGGTACTTAAACAGAAAATGAAGAGCACTTGTTCCTACGGAATTGGCAGGAGATGAATTTGAGTGACATTAATGCAAAAACTCCATTTATCATTTGTTCAACTTTTTGACACAACCATAATTACATATCAGAATTTCTGGGAATGTTTCAGTGTCCAGTAATGATTTTTTTAAAGGTTCTTCCCATCAGGAAACCTATCTTTTACAAGAATTGGATGAAAAGAGACCACAGAAGTACCGGTACTTTTCATAAAGGACTAACTTGCCATAAAGTGTCACTTTAAGTAGATTCCCCCTAATTCAAAAAAAAAAATCCTTAAAAATTGAAGAGGGGTGAGTAATCAAACCCAATGCTGATCTTCCTAATTAATTTCAGAAGTGTCCTTCATACATACCTTTAATATATCTTTAACATGACTCTCCTACATAATGATTCCTACACTGATGCTTGTGAGTCTTCTACATATGTGGTAAAGGGCCTCACAAATATGCACTTGGGTAACCACCATCACATAGGCACTAGCCATTACCTTTACCTTTATCAGGGTGATGAGTTTCCTGTTCAACTAGTCAGTGTCAGAAAGGTACTTGCTTCTGAACAGCCACTGGGTTATAGTGACTTTCAAATGCCCTAAGAAATATAACAGAAATACAAATGATGGGTAGTAGAATGGAGAGAATGTAGCCTCTTGAGTCAGAAAGGCTGTACTCAAATCTCGGTTCCATTTGCACAAATTATATGGCCTTAGTTTTAATTACAGCTAAGCCTCAGTCTCCTTATTTGTGCAATATAATTACCACCCCCTGTTTTGGGAGTGATATTGAGAAATAGATGAGATATACACCATAAAGTTCCTGCCACATAACATACACCAGGATTAGATGCACTTTCTATCCCTTTCCCCTTCCCTGTTTGTAACATTAAAGGTCATAGATCATAAAATCAATATTTGCATTAAGAGGATTATACAAGGTACTGTGGCTGCTCTACAAAATCACTTACATAAATAGGTTCCATTTATCCATGAATTTGCGTGTAAACAGGAAATAAAGTAAAAACTATAAAACACCCCCTCAACATTCCCCAAACATATTCATGTTTCTCATCTCTTTTTGTAGTGAAAGAACAACAACAACAAAAATGCCTTTCATGTCCATTGCTGATGTTCTAACCTCAGTTTACCAGCAGTGACTTTCAGTCAGTGTTCCACTTCTGTGGGGTTTGTAGTACAAGCATTACTCCTTGTAAATCTTGCTCTGAAGATAAATTGTATGTAGTGGGGAGAGCAGACTTTTGGAGGAAACTCACCCATCTTAGGTACAGCCCCAGGACCTGAGTTTAACCTGAGGAAGTCTCTGTTTGCCAAACCTTCCTTCAGTCTCCATCTTTCTCCTCATTCCCTACTTTCCTCCCTGTCCTTTTCTCAGGCCTAAGATTAACAAGGGCCAGACTTCTAAGTCCCGTTTTTAATATACATCACTCTCCTCTTGGCCGTACCATGACCAAGTGTTCTAGCATGAAATTTCCAGGGTGCTAATGTTATTGTCATTCTCCAAACAGACTGCTGATGGTCTTCTGTCCAGAGATTTTTCTTTTGAGCCTTCTGAAAGCCAGGATACTTGAGAGCATGAGTACAGAATAGCTAACTCAATCTACTATTCAAAGACTTCATGTATTATTAAATGAAACACGCATGGAGGGGTAGAAAAAGGTGCTAGAAAGAGAAGCATTGAGGAAATCCCAGCCTATTGGGTTTTAGCATGCATTACTCTCAAGACAGCATATGTTTCTGTAATAAAGGCAGCAGTATACATGATATCTAGAAGAGTTACCAATACTGACATTGATTGAAGAGCCCAGAGAGTGACCACAGTGAAGTAAAAGTGTAAAATTATGCTCTATTTTGCAAAGTAACATTAATCGCATATACTTCTAAAATATCCCATTCTTTATGTCTAATTACCATTGACTTAAAAAATA
Source organism: Anoura caudifer (assembly GCA_004027475.1). NCBI lineage: Eukaryota > Metazoa > Chordata > Mammalia > Chiroptera > Phyllostomidae > Anoura > Anoura caudifer. Next base: position 20,039 of record PVKU01007503.1, read on the forward strand.
TTATGTAGATCGTTAAATGTTTCAGGCTAATTTACATAAACATTGCTGGGACCAGAACATGTATGTCAACCTTCTTAGAATCTTGCCCCCATAACATGTTCATCTGTTGTTTGCTTATCTTCTCAAAACTTTAAAAAGCATAAAGGAAGGTCTCCTATAACTAAGTATATGTTTCATGAGCTATTAATAATTGAGATGACCAATTGCTAGATTACATAAGTTAATAAATCTTCATATTTGTTTGAACTCACCTACTAGAACTATATGTTTCTGTATATATTGTTAGAATATAAAAGAGGAATATAAATAAATTAAATAGAATATAAATGAAACAGAATACAAATAAACACAACTGTCTTTAAATGTACCAAATCATCAAAAAAAATGGATCCTAAATTTGCTGAGCTCTTACTGCAATTCTATTTTAATATATTCATTGGTACTTATATTTAGTACTGGAATGTTCTTCAATCATGTTTGGTATAAGGGAGAAGAAAAATCACCTGAACACAAGATTAACTTGTAAACCTGAAGAGACCATGCACAGAGTTGCAAGTATCCTACTGATAATATCTTATCTAAAACCACCAGCTTTTCCCATCACTCTACCTCTTTCTTATAAGGCAGTTTCTTAAATGAGCAGAAGACCATGCATCATGATCACCAAATACACAAATACACAGAGAGAAAATAAGGGTTCTTTTTGTGTGTGTGTGGCGGTGGAGTATTCTTTAAGAAAATAAGAAAAAAGGAAAATGAAGAGACACCAGAAAATCTTGCTTTTATTACTAGTACACATAAAGGAAAGCAAAGAGGATATTTTAGTCCTCAGTTATCTAGTAACTGTCCCTACTGCTTTGTTCCTTTTTTCTCTCTTCGCCACGGTATGTATGTCTTTCTCTGTCCCTTCTCTTATCACACATTAATTCTCCAGCAGCTCCTACATAAGGCTGTGCTAAGTCAGACCTTTCATTTCCAACAATTTCCCAACCAGAAGACATGCTTCATTTTTTAACTGGAGCATAGCTAATGATGCAGATGCAATCTGGGCCCGGTAACATTTGATCTGGCCTCAGACAAGAGAAGCAAGGTGGCATCAGCTTCCTCTGATACAGACTGCAGCCAAGGAACGGCACCAGTATACAAGTGACATGCATATCACATGTATCAAAGTGGAAGCTCAATCTGCACAGCAATAAGAATCTCTCACATCCCAGCATGGGTGCTGGCCCTGAGCTGCAGTTCCAGTAATTGACATAGTTGCCCAATGCTACAAAACAAACTCAGAAACTATTCTCATTAGACATCCCCCTGCTTTGTGACTCTGTTATTGTAAAACCCAAACACTGAGCCCCATACCAGCGTGGCTCTGTTTTTAATTAGTTCTGATGGCATTGGGCTGTAAGCCAAAGAAAAAATGAACTTCCTGTGACTGAGGCTTGCTGCTCAGTATGTTGCTTCCTTCTTAAAGAGATTGTTTTCACAACATTTTATGAAAAGGACTACTGACAGAAATAATATAAGTTTTTACTGCTTTTGATATTTTTTTCAGGCTTATAAAAAGCAGCCAACAGTCAGAGAATTTGTAAAGTTACAATGCTATTATTTGGTCTTTTGTGTGACCCAGTTGACTTGTCTTTTGATTAAAGACATCCTACCCGATTAATTTTTTTAATGGAGAAAACACAGGCTTCTGTTAAAATTTTAAGACCATGAATGTTTTAGTGTTCCACTAAATTAATTTGGTGATATATATTTTACTGCCTGGGTCATTGCTGGCATAGTGTTAGAACTGAGATGCTGGTAAGGTCACCTTCTGAATACAAGGAAGTAAAGAGCTGATAAGAACTCTAGGTAGATAAAGAACATTTAGATAAATGCTAAAATCTTATACAAAATGAACCCTCTCTGGGCACAGATTCCTATTTCTCTAGAATCTTTTAAAGATGCTTTCTATATGGGGAATTTCCTGATGTATGAGTCTCTCCTCTCCAAGTTAGAAACTAGATGTTTGTTTCCTGGATTACTTTGTAATTTGCCATGACATATAACTTGGAGTCTGCCCATTAGACACAACCACATGCAACTTCATGAAAGTGAAATGAGGAGGAAGGATATTCCACGTGGAATTTATTCTGCCAGGAGAAGCAGAGGGAGATCCAGTGCTGAGGGGCAGGAGTGGCCCAGGTCAGAGGTATGACGCCCCACACCACTGTCAGCAGCGCCCGAGCAGGGCTGTGTACAAAGGCAGCAGTGGTGGGTCTAAGTCAGTGCAGCGGTGAGACTGGATAAGCTTGTTGGATGTACAGTGTTCAAGACTGACTTCCTGGCCCTTCCGAGATTCAGTGAGCTGGCCCATGGCCTTTAACAAATTAATTCTCTACTTCCATTAGCCAGAGTGGATTTTGTTGTTGGCAAATAGGAATTCTGACCCAACTTCTATGACTCTGTTCTATGTTTCCTGTTAAAAGCTAATATGATCATATTTTATAGTGGTTAAGAAACTCCAAATATAATCTTTGGAGTTAGTAGACAGGATTTGGAGTCTTGGTTCCGTCACTTCATAGTAGTGTGAAATTGGGAAAATGCCTGAACTTCTCTGAGAAATTCTTCCCCTGAATAGTGGGAATTATAATCTGTAACCTATAAGGTTCTTGGGAAATTTAATAAAATGTGGTTATAATTACTGTGGGCACTGAGCGAGGCATTTCTTTATATGACTTTTTCAAGTCCTTTTAGGTATGGCTATACATTTTATTTAAAATAAATTATGTTAACTTTTCTTGGGTGCTGACTAAAGAGAAGCACTAGATTATGGCATCAGAAGATATCCAAGAATTATCTCAGTCTTCTCCACATCTCTAAAAGGTAATTACATACAGCTTTCTGTAAAAGACCACAGAATAAATAAAGTCACTGATTATTTTCCTTTTTTATTTTTATTGTATTTTCCATTACCATTTATTCCCCTTATAATGCACTTGCCCCTGCAATCACCACACTGTTGTCTATGTCCATATGTCCAGCATCCATCAGTCCTTTGTCCTTTCTGTTCAGTCCCTCCACTCCCTAAACTCCCCAACCTAAGCTGTCATTCTGCTCTACATCTATCGGTCTGTTTCTATTTTCCTTGTTAGTTCAATTCATTCATTGGATTCCACATATGAATGAAATTAGTGGATAAAACAACTCTGGGACATTTATACAATGGAATACTACTCAGCCATAAAAAAAAAGAAAATATTACCCTTTGCAAAATATGGATGGACCTGGAGAGCATTATGTTAAGTGAAATAAGTGAGTCAGAGAAAGCCACTGATTATTTTTCATTCAAAGCTTATTCACAAATAAAAGTATTTTCTGACCAAACCACAATAATTCCTGTAATACATACGCATCTGTTTCTTTTAAACGCATCTAGTAGCTGGATAATCTTCTATGCATCCTTCAAAGCCCACTGTAAATGCCACCTTCTCTCTGATGCATTTTCCTATTTTCCTACCAAACAGGAAGTAGTCTGCTTTCTTTGAATCCAGACACACTTATCCCCAGTGACACTTATATACTGTTGCTGATGTGAAGGTTAGTTGTATGCATACCTTCACTCCCCTCACTGGTGTAAGTAAGCTTCTTAAAATGAGGACTCATCGCTGCATCTGCAGCCCCTAGCAGAGTGCTCTGTACCTGCAATGCCTATGTAGCGCAGTGTCACCTGTACCACTACAACGTTTGCTCTCAATTGTGTGACTACATTGGAAGCTCTTTGAAGACAGAGCTTACTCATCCTTATATCCACCTTGGTACGTGTATTTGTTGAATTGAATTAAAAGCATTAAACCAAAATTTTCCATATATTTCTTTCTTTTATTCTTAGCTTCTTTTTCCTTTCAGTTCTTTGATCCTTTAAGAGCCTATAGTCTTCAGCATTTATATCACCCCAGTGAGTTTTTATGAAAGTAAATTCTTTCTTCGTCGCCATTGGTGACCACATTTATTATTGCTTTTACATAATCTTTGCGAACTGGTCATAAAATATTTTCATTATAGCTTATGGTTTAGAACAGCTATTACTGTTTCCTCCCCCTAGCACCTACATCTGGGCAGCTTTTGTGTAACACGTGCTGCACATTGCTGTAATTCCTCCAGCCTAAGAAGGGAATTCATACTCATCTGAACTCTACCATACCTCTGGTCCAAGGCCCCTTCTACATTCTCAGCCTCTCAACTAGAAAGTGGCAGTGAAATACCCACTTTCTCTTGTTCTGCTATCAGTGACATTTTCTCTCTTTGTACTGTCTTTTAATCTCTTTGGAGATCATCACAACTGTAGTCTCAGACTTTTTTCTAACTCTTCATAAACATTTATTTTTGATGTCCTCCAGGACCTTGCCAAAATGGCACTTGAAACTAAATATATACATATATGTACATATTTAATACATATATACATTATATATGATATGTACATGTTATATATGATATTTACAATACACATATATGAATTGTGTGTGTGTCTGTATACACACACACACAGAAATCCCTGCTGCCCTATTTCTTCCATGAACTGTTTCTGTAATCCATTCAAGGCTGGGGTCCTAAAGAAAATGTTTGAACACTTACACAGTGACCTCCAAGATAGTACATACTTCCATGTTTGGAGTGCAATAAATGACAATGGGCTGCTCAAAACTCTACCTCCTTCCATCCATCTTTGCCCAAGAATTGGATCCATAAGTAACTTCATCAGTCCCTGGAAACCTCATCTTATTTTCCCCTTTGATATGCTCCCTATTTGGATTATTTCCTTTGCAATGTGGTTGGTATAGAAAGTCTCAAGCCTTTTAATTGATATGAACACAATCAATGCCCAACTATGTCTTTTCCTGTACGGAGACCTCATGTTGTATCCTAGGGCCACCTAACACCCAGCAAAATGTTTTCGATTAAACAAGTGATGATTAACATTTTGCAGATCACAAACCTCTTTGAGAATCTGATGAGGGTTAGAATTCTCTTCTCAGAAAAATGTACATGTAAACGAACACATAAATGCATGCATACAATAGCAAGGAGTAAAGAGAACTGAAGCCTCTCTATGGCCCCCACAGATACTATAGTAATCTCAGTTAAAAACCTCTGCTGAAGTAGAAAAGAAGTTTTTAAAAATATGAGTCCATTAAATTATCCACATCCCTTGGAGCAACCTAAGAGACTATCATGAATCATATCAAGATGATAATGGGAACACAAGAGAGGAAATTCACTTTGGGGAATGAGCAATGCAGAAAGAGCACAATCTCTCAGTTACTTTAGAATGTCAAAATGTTACTTGCTAGCTGAACGTAAATGCTGTCACAAGGACAAGCATTTGGTGACTCATTAATACATATTTCATCCAGGTGTTGTGATTTCATTTAGGCTGATATAAAGGAAGAAGGACTCATCTATCTATCTGTGTGTCTGAATGCCTGTCTTTCAGTCCATCCATCCATCTGGCTATATAATGTTATCACCAAAAATGCAATTCCTTGCTCCAAAAAATGTTCTCAATTTATTCTGAGATTATCTCCTAAAATTATAAGGCCTACTTATTATTACAAGTTGAAATACATATTAGATGTTTCAAAAATGCGAACAGGGTAGAAAAATATTTTAAAACCAAAACCTTGTTTGTTTTGTTGATTAGGTTCCACTTATAGGTCTAACAACAATAAAAATGATTAAAAAATAAAATAAAAATAATAAATAAAAATGAACTGGCTAGAAAATTTTTAAAATGAGTAAAAGCAAAACCTTGACAATTTTTATACTAGCAAATTCATAAGCAGCTGTTTTGTTCAATTGTTAAGTACCAGTCATTTGAAGACAAGGTAAAATACTGTCTACTAAACCATCCTGATGAGTACTGCCTACCTTGGCTTCATTCTTCCCCTCAAAGAGACTTGCCATCCACTTGCTATTTGCTCCATTCTGAACATGCCAGCACAGCCTAGTGTAGAGATACTGGTATGTAGAATGAGTTTAGAGATGTTAAAATTTTTATTTATGAATTTCACTGGGAAGCCAATAATTCACAAGAATTGCCATGTTATTCCAACAGGATCAACATACTAAATACATGAATTAAATCCACAAAATCAACAATCCAACATCTCTGACCTATACTCTTCCTCCATTATTCCTCAGACTTCATCTCCTACTGGTCTCTCCCTTTGTACATGCCATGTCTTGCTCTACTTTCCAGGTACCAGACATACTCCTGGAATCAGGACCTGTTCATTTCCCTGCCAGGGGTGCTCTTTATTCCCTCACTTCTTTCAGGTGCTCTGGCTGTCAGAGTACATTAGCCTCCGTTGATCAATTCTAATCTAGTGATTGTGTACAGCCAGCATCAGTCACTAACCCACTACATTACCTCTTCAACCTGGGTTGATGGCACAGAAAAGATCATGAGTGGATACTGTGACTTCCCACATGTGTGTCCAGGTAGGCTGAGAGAAAAAGACATCGGATTTTTATGTAATTTTGACACAGAAGAAATGTGATCCCTAGTCTGAGGCACTTGAAGCAACTTACAGTCTTTGTTCTGCATTATGTTTTCCAGATCCATGCCAAGTACTTCGTAGGCCGAATCCAAGTCAATTACCATCTCTGATTATGATTAAATAGATCCAACATACTGATTAGGGTCTCTTCCTATACTGTCTGCCAAGCTTGATAATTTTCTCTTGTCAATATTCTCCTTTACCTTTCATGGCTCCATCCTAATTGGGCATCATTTAGATTTACTAATGATGCTTCATATTATAATAGCAATCTTTTCCCAAGTAACATAAACAGAAATATTCAACTAGAAAAAAAAAAGAGAGAGGGGACACAAGTGTGTTGAAACCTAGGGGTAACCTGCATCCCCCAATTCCAGATCCAACTGATCAGACAAATTTCATAAAAATCAACTAGTTTCCTCCATTAATAATATATTTTATAGTTTATAAAAAAAACTTAAGTGAGATGTACTATTGCAGTTCTTTTTAGCAAGTGGTCCACATACACACGCAGCCATTCTGTAGACACAGATAAAGTTAGACGTTATGTCTGTGCCAGTGAGTTACAAGCATAGTTATTGTGCTAAAAGACATTAATTGTCACAGTTTTTTTATTTCCATCAGTGGGTAAAAACTGTTCTAGCTTTACTTCCAATGCTGAAAACTGAACAAAAACCGGAAAGTCATAGTTCTAAATGGTAATGCTAATAGTAAACAACATCTGAATAATTATTCTAGAATAATGAATAAAGGAACAAAGATCATAAACTATTCTATAGCTTTTTAAATAAATTTAAGTAAAGACATAAGACAAAAATTAGGCTGCTTCCCCAGACTACTAGATCAACTGTGTTTCTAGTCACAGTACCTTTGATTGACTAAGTGTGGGCTTTTGTCTCCACTTCAATTCAAGAAGACTGTATGTCTCCTTTACCTGTGAGAGAAAAAGATACTAATCCATGAATTAAAAAGAATTTCTCACCAATATATGTATATACCAGTCTCAATATACTGGGCTTCATACTATTGAATATCATTTCAATAAGTCCTACCTTTAGGCACAGAAGCCTTAGCCTGCCAAACTTTACTTAAGCCTAAAAGCAAATCAATCTTACCTTGCTCTTAAGTCAAATAAAAGAATAATAATAATGTTCTATCTTTTAAGCCTTAGATCATAAATCACTATCTTGATATGATATACTATTCTTACTACAATCAAAATTTCAGAGCTTTTTTGGCCTGGAGTAGCCTGACTTCAAGAAAGGGTTTTTTTGTTTTTTGGATTTTTTTTTTTTGGAGGGAAAAGGTAGGGGCTGTTTATTTTATTGAATCCCAGACACTAAGGCTGCATAATTATACAAAAGATCTCCTTCTAGATTCAAGAGGAATTTTAATGGTCCCAAATTCACTTGCTATTTTAAGATGGATATGACATGCTTTTATTCATGTGCATATACTTCATACAAAGTAATTAAGCATGGAGATGGCTAGCCAGAGTCTATGCAGACCAGAAGTCAATTTAAAATCATGGTCTATGTAGTAAGAATGAATCAAGCTCAGTCGGACACAAAGAATTGACTATGCCTCCACCAGCTGTATTCTCCACATATTTGCCTGACCTGATGGAAAAACCTAAGTGATTGATACACATCAAGTGGTTTGAGATGCAGTGCTATACTAATAAGGGAAAACAGGAATCCTTGCATATAGGTAAGTAATTTACATATAAAAGAAAGTGAGTTTTAAAAGATGAGGTTTTGTCTTAATTACCTGCATGATTACCTCACATTTGAATTTCTATGTACATATCTAACTTAAGCTTGGGTTCAAATGATTTCTTTAAGAATATGACTGTGTCCATGCTGATTCATGAAATCTTGTGGCATTTAAAAATTTAAAAAAATGTATACACACACATATATATATATTTAGATTAAGTACCACATAGTAGATGCAAGTAACTTGCTAAAATACATGGCAGATCCTTTTAAAGGGCCCTTGAACAGATTTACTCAAACTCACTCCCACTGAGTTCCAGTGCTGGGACAGCATATTGAAAAGCATCAGAGACACACAGGGAGGAAGTGGACTGTCCAGCATCAGGGCAAGAGTTGGGGACAGCTTTTGCCCAGACAGAAGTGCTGGAAGCAGCCATTGTTCCTTTCTTCAGCCCCTCCCCCACAGAGCCGTCAGATGGGCTCCATGTCTGAGACTCCATCAACATGGCTCACACTGTTTGCCCCACACTGGTGATTCCCTGAGGCCCTGTCCCATTCAACTTTTGGGCCCACCAAAGCTGTTTCCAGTGGCTTTCCCATATGAATAGCTTGTCTTGGCCCATGCCTCAGATTTTCCTAAATTTTCTCAAACAAGCAGTGTCTGGGACAACTTCAAACATACCCACATTCACATCATGGGTGTACCAGAAGGAAAAGAGAGAGAGCAAGAGATTGGAAACCTATTGGGAAAAAAATAATGACAGAAAACTTCCCTAACTTGGTGATGAAATAGACATTCAAGACCAAGAATTGCAAAGAGTCCCAAACAAGATGAACCCAAAGAGGTCCACACCAAGACACATCATAATTAAAATTTCAAAGATTAAATACACAGAGAAAGTCTTAAAAACAACAAGAGAAAAACAGTGAACTATAAGGGAGCTCCCATAAGACTTTCAGCTGATTTCTAAAAAACAAAACAATAACAACAAAAAAAAAACTACAGGCTAGAAGGAAGTGGCAAGAAAAATTCAAAGTGATAAAAAGCTAGGACCTATATCCAAGATTACTATACCCAGGAAAACTCTCATTTAGAATCAAGGAACAGATAAAGTACTTCCCAGACAAGAAAAAGCTAAAGGAGTTCATCATTACCAAGCCAGTATTATATGAAATGTTAAAGGATCTTCTTTAAGAAGAAGAAGATCAGCCCTGGCTTGTATGGCTCAGTGGATTGAGTGCCAGCCTATAAACTAAAAGGTCACTGGTTCAATTCCCAGTCAGGGCACATGCCTGGGTTGCAGGCCATGTCCCTGGTTGGGAGCATGCAAGAGGCAGCCAACTGATGTTTCTCTCTGACATTGATGTTTCTCCCCGTCTCATTCTCCCTCCCTTCCCCTCTCTCTGAAAATAAATAAATAAAATCTTGTTTAAAAATATGAACAATAAAATAGCAATAAATATATATCTACCAACAAATGAATCTAAGAAAAAAAAGAAGCAGAACAGAAACAAAATAAATCATAGGTACAGAGAAAGTTTTGATGGTTGCGAGATGGAAGGGCAGTCAGGGGGATGGGTGAAGAAAGTGAAGGGATTAAGTAGTACAAATTGGTTGTTATAGAACAGTCATGGGGATGTAAAGTATAGCATAGGGAACAGAGTAGCCAAAAAACATGCATATATGCACGACCCATGGACACAGACAAGGGTGTAGAGATGGCCTGAGAGAGTGAGGGGGTACTGAGTGGAGAGGGACAAAGGAGGAGAATTTGGGACAACTGTAATAGCATGAACAATAAAATATAGTTAAAAACAAAACCAAAAAATTATGCCTGGACTTCCACATACAGCATTTATGGAGATAAAAGTTTCACTCTCCTGCCTGAAACCATCAGAATAGATCAAATAAGGTTGTCCAAATATGGAAAGCAAAGTTTTCAAAACACTGAACATCAGGCAATGATGAACAGTGACCCCTGAAAATCAGGAAACACAGCGAGCCCTACAAACTCTACAGCTTATTGCACCGAGAGAGAGTTCCCAGGCTACAAGACAGGGAGATGTCACTGAGAGCTGAGGGCCTGGGGAGACCAAGGCAGCTAGAATCCATAGGGCAGAGTCCTAAAGATGATAGAGCTGCACAGAGAGAGAACCATGAATATCTATAGAAATAAGTCCTTCAGTATGCAGCTGAGTACTGATAAGCACATGCATGTAAGAAAACCATAGGGAAAATGCACATGGGAAATAAGAAACAATAGTACCCAAGACCCACACAGAGTCATATGTGGTTTCCAGCAAACCTTAAAATTCAAAGGGCCTTAGGTAGGGTACACTATAGTGTCTTGCCTCAACAGCAGAGAATAATCAACCCTTGAGTGAGCACTACTCCACTCATACCCTTTAAATCTTTAAAGTAAGACCTGAAAAAACAAAAATATTTTCAAGTAACGTAACTGTACTCTAGAAAAAAGCTAAAGAATATTTATAGGAACATAAAAATATCCAGTAACAAACAAGGTAAAATTCACTGTCTGTCAAGCAATCAAAGATTATTAGACAGATGCAGGAAAATAAGATTCATAATGAGAAGAAAAATAAATCAATCAAAATTGGTCCAGAATTGACACAGGTGTTGGAACTAGTAGAGAAGAACACTAAAATGGTCACGATAACTGTATCCCATATATTCAAAAACTGAAGTAGAAGTAGAGGCATGGAAGATTTTTTAATACTCAAATTGAATTCTCAGAGATAAAAACTACAATGTGTGAGAACAAAAAATGTACTAATTAGGATTAATGACAGATTTGACATGGCAGAAAAAAAAGATTTGTGAACTCAAAGACATAAGAAACTATCCAAATGAGTCAAGGAAGGAAGGAAGGAAGGAAGGAAGGAAGGAAGGAAGGAAGGAAGGAAGGGAGGAAGGAAGGGAGGAAGGAAGGGATAAAGAGGATGAGAAGGAGGGAGGGCAAAAGGGAGGAAAGGAAGGAGGAAAGGAGAAAGATAGGGAGGGAGAGAGGCAGGAAAAAAGAAAAAAGCAACATTGTTGAACGAGAAAACATCAAGCAGCCTAATGTGCATGTAATTGGAGCCACTAAATTGAGAAACAGAGTAAAGCAAAAAAAATTCCTGAAATTATCCAACGTGAGGAAAATTATAAACCCATATGTTCAAGTTACATGAATCCCAAAACAGAAGAAACTTGAAGAAAACCATACAGATATATATTGTAATGAACACTTTTAACAAGGAATAATAAAAATATCTCAATAACTAGCAAGGAAAGAAGACACTGCACATGTGGAAATGTAGAACTACTCACAGAATGAAGAACATCAGAAATAGTAAGTACATCAGTAAACACATTACTTTTTCTCTTGTAACTTAAATGCTGCAGAAGAGAATATGCTCTTTAAATAATAATAACAATCTAGTGTTAAAATTTATAATATATTTAGAAGTAAAATACATGAAAAAATAGCACAAAGTCGGAGAAGAAAGATGTAAAAATGCTATTTTAGGGCTGTTAAACTAATGTAAAGTAGTATAATATTAGTTGAAGGTAGTCAAAATATATCAAGTATATTTATTCTAAACACTAAAGCAACCATTAAAATAGCAAAATAATAAAATAAATAGCTAATTGATAAACTTAAATGTAACCATACCAATAAGGATGTTAAATATAAATGGTCTTACTACCCCATTTAAAAAGCATATTTTCAAATATAGGTGGGACAAAGGTAGGTTTACAGTTGAGAGTATGCCAAAGAGTTTATTCTTATATTATTATTTATTAATTGTTGCATTATTTTCCACAGGAACAACTATAAACATATTTTTGCCCATCCCCTGTATATAAAGCCAAAAGAAAACACCTAACTACAAAAATCACACCTGAAATATAAATACACAAAAATGGTAAAAGTGAAAAATGGTCAAAGATATAACATATTAAATGCTAATTTAAAAAGTGGCTATCCCTGACAAAGAAATTTCAGAGCAGAAAATAGTACTGACAATAAAGATGATATTTTCATAATGATCCATGTCAGTTAATAAAAAAGCTATAAAAATCCTAAATCTAATAACAAAGCATAAGGAAATGAAGAAAAAACTAAAAGGATAAACAAGCAAATCTCCAATTATAGTCAGGAATTACACATCCCTCTCTTCATAAATGGCAGAAAGATCAGATAAAAACCAGTAAGGATACAGAAGATTTAAACAACACTAAAAATCAACTTGACCTAAACTACTTCACCCAACAACTGCTGAATATATACACATTCTTTTGAAGTGCTCAAAGACTATGCACCAAAATGGACCATATTCTAGGCCATAAAATAAGTATCAATAAATGTGAAAGCACTCAGATCACATAAAATTCATTCTCCAAATAAAAATAAATTAGAAGTTAATAACAGATATCTGAAAAAAATTCCCCCAAATAACTGGAAATATGTGCACGTGGATCAAAGAAAAAATCAAAAGGGAAATTTTGAACTGAATAAAATTTAAAGGACATGTCAAAATTTATGAGATAACACTAAAGCAGTTCTTTTTTTAAAAAGATGTTATTTATTTATTTCCAGTGAGAGGGGAAAGGAGGAGGAAAGAGAGGGAAAGAAACATCAATGTTCGAGAGAAACATTAGTTGGTTTCCTTTTGAGTGCCCCCAGAAGGGGACCCGGCCCACAACCCAAGCATGTCTCCTGACTGGGAATCAAACCAATGACCTTTGAATTCACAGGCCAGCACTCAACACACTGAGCCACAGCAGCCAGGGCACTAAAGTAGTTCTTATGAAGAACTACTTCATAAGAACTGATGCCTATATTTTGTACTGATGCCTGTATTAGAAAAAGAAGCTCTCAAATCAATGACCTAAATTCCCAATATAAGAAACTAGAAAAGAAAAATTAAACTCAGATTTAGTAGAGTAAAGGATATTACAATAATAATAAAGAGCAGAAATCAATGAAAAACAAATAGAAAAAACAATAAAACAAAAATCTCATTCTTTGAAAAAAAATGAATAAAATTGAAGAACCTCTAACCAGACTGATCAAGGGAAAAAAGAGTGAAGATACAAATTATAAATATCAGGAATAAGAGAAAAGATAAATTCCACAGATATTAAAATAAAAAGGAAACATTGTGAATAACTTTAAGCCAATAAATTTTACCACTTAGAAGAAAAGGATATAATTCCTTTGTAATGGTTTACTTCTATTGCATTCTTTCCATTACCATTTATACCCCTTACACCTTCTTCCACCTCCACCCACCCCTCCCCCCTGCAATCACGACACTGCTGTCCATGTCCATGATTTCTTTTTCTTTTTTTCTCGATTCCTCCACCCTCCAACCTCACTCCCACAGCTGTCAGCCTGCCTATTCTCTATCTATGACTGGCGTGTTTCACTTAGCATAATGTTCTCCAGGCCCAGCAAGCTGTTGCAAAGAGTACAATTTTCTCCTTTTTTTTTTTACAGCCAAGTAGTATTCCATTGTATAAATGTACCATAATCGTTTTATCCACTCATCTACTGATGGACAATTGGGCTGTCCCAATTGGACAAATGGGACAATTGCTTCCAAATCTTGGCTATTGTAAATAATGCTGCAATGATTATAGAGATGCATATATCCTTTCAAATTAGTGTTTTGGCTTTCTTTGAATAAATTTCCAGAAGTGGAATTGCTGGGTCAAAAGGCAGATCCATTTTTAATCATTTGAGGTAACTCCCTACTGCTTTCCACAGTGGCTACACTAATCTGCATTCTCATCAACAGTGCAAAAAGGTTCCCCTCTCTCCACATCCTCCTCAGCATTTGTTGTTTGTTGATTTATTGATGATAGCCACTCTGAGATGTGGGAGGTGTTATTTCATTGTGATTTTAATTCGCATTTCTCTGATAATTAGTGATATTATGTATAAAAGAATTAATTTCTTAAAAGACACAAATTATCAAAGCTCACTTAAGAAGTAAGCAATCTCAATAATCTTTTATTTAGTAAATTGAATTTTTAATCAAATGCCTTACCACAAAGAAAACTCTAGAACTGGTAAATTCTACTAGACCCTTAACAAAGAAATAACACCAGTTTTATGCAAACTCTTCCAGAAAACTTAAAAGGGAAGGGTATATTCCAATTCATTCTTTGAGAACATCATTATGCTGATACCAACTCTAGGCAACATTATTTCAAAAAAAAAGAAAAAGAAAACTAGAGACCAATAACTTTGATTAACATAGATGCAAAAACTGTAAGCAAAATTTTAGTAAATTTAATCCAATAATGTATAAAAAGGATGATACAGCATGATAAGTGGTATTTATATGAGGAATGCCAGTTTGGTTTAAAATTTACAAACCAGTCAATATAATTCACCATAATAACAACCTAAAAACAAAAACAAAAAAAATTATCTCAATGGCATACAAACCAAAGTATTTGACAAAGCCATATACCCATATCTGATAAAACTCCCCATAAACCAGAAATAGAAGAAAACTCTCTCAAGTTGGTAAGAAGGCATCTACAAAAAACCTAGTTAACATTGTACTTACTAGTGAAAGTTTGAAAACTTTCCCTGAAAAATCAGAAAAACGATATTATGTCTGCTATCATCACTACAATTCCATATTGTATTGATACTACAGCTTCCATTCTGAGCAATTAGGGAAAAAAATACATAAAACCAAATGAAATAAGTGACATTTTTTTTTACAAAAGTCATGATTCACAAAAATATATTTAGAAAATTTCACTAAATGTACAAAGAGAAGAAAACTGTGGAACTTATAACAGTTAGGGAGTCTCAGGACACAAGATTAAAATATAAAAATCAATTATATTTTTATATACTATCAACGAATACTCACAAATTAAAATTTTAAAATAATATCATTTGCAAGAGCATCAAAAACAGTGAAATAGTAAGCAATAAATCTAACAAAACATGTAAAGTTGTATACACTGAAAATGTTAAAACAATACTGAGAGAAGACCTAAATAATGGAGATATAGACCATATTCATGAGTCAAATGACTCTAATACCAGTAAAATACCATTTCTCCCCAAAATGATCTACAAATAAAATGAATTCCCATTGAAAATCATAGCAGTCTTTAATAGAAAATGACAAACTGATTCTAAATTCATAAAGAAATGGAAAGAACCTATAATAGCCCAAACATTTTTAAAAAAGAACAAATTCAGAGGACTAACACTACCTGATTTTAAGGCTCATCATAAACTTACAGCAATCAAAATAGTGCAGTATGCCATAAAGGTAAACAATTTGATCAATGGAAAAGAAAAGAGTTCAAAAATAGATACACACATATGGACAACTGGTTTTAACAAAGGTACAAATGCAACTTCATGCAAATAGAAAAATCTTTTTCAGAAAAGGATGGTGGAATAATTAGACAACTATAAGCAAAGAAACCCTTCAACCTGTACTTCGTACATCATACTATATACAAAAATTTCTTAAAAATGGATCATACACCTAAATGCAAAACCTAAAATTATAAATTTTCTGGAAGAAAAAAGGTAAAAACTTTTACAGTTTTGGATTAGGCAAAAATTTCTTAGCAACAGCACCAAAAGAAAGAACAAATTGATAAATTGAACTTCACCAAAATTAAAATCTTCTTCAATAGTGTTTTTGAAAGACAATATTAAGGGAATGATAAACTATACACTGTGATCAATGTTTGTAATCATATATATGTTAAAGGACTTGTATCCAGAATATAAAAAGAACTCTTTAAAACTCAGTAATAAGGAAAAAAAACAATAAATATAGATAAAAGATTTGAAAAGAAACCACCAGATACAATGGAAAATAAGCACAGAAAAACACAGTTAATATCAGTCATTAAGGAAATACACCACAATGAGCTACTGCTTCATATCTATTAGAGAAGCTAAAGTTTTAAAAGTTGATCATACCAAATTTTAGCAAAGAAGGGGAGGAACTCTCACACATTACTAATGGATATATAAAATGTCACAGCTACTTTTGAAAACAATCTAACAATTTCTTAAAAAGTTAAGCATATACCTACTACATAATCCAGACACTTAACTCTTATGAATTTATCCAAGAAAAATGAAAGCATATGCCCATATAAAAACTTGTACATAAAGGATCATAGTAGCAGCTTTATTTGTAATAGTCAAAACCTGAAACAGTCAAATACCTATCAACAGGTGAATGGATAACTTTCTAAGAAATGTAAACTAACCAACGGTGAGAGAAGTAAGGTTGCCTGGGTAGGAGAGGGTAGGAGAGTGTGGGGAAGAGAAATTACAGAGGAACACAAGATAACCTGTGGGACTGACAGTTGTTTTCATTACAGTCATAGGTCTCCATGGGGGATTGCTTCCCAAATTGCCCATGGACACCAAAATCCAAGAATGCTCAAGCCCCCTTTGTGAAATGGCATACCATTTGCATATAACCTATGTATACCCCCATATTCTTTAAATCATCACCAGATTATTTATAATAACTAACACAATGTAAATTCTATTTAATAGTTGTTATACTATATTGTTTAGAAATTATGACAAGAAAACTGTCTGTATATGTTCAGTACAGATGCAGCCAATTGTCCTAACTACATACATAGTACATGTCAACAATGTCAATATTTTTTTTAATATTTTTGAGCCGATGTTGATTAAATTGCAGATACAGAACCTGTGGATAGAGAAGGCTGACTGCATCTTGTTTTGGAGAGTGATTTCATGTGTTCTATGTGTCAAAGCTTAACACTGTACACCTTAAATATGTACAGTTTACTGTACATCAATCATAGCTCAACAGTGCTACCTTTCAAAAGGTGACCTGATTTCAAATCTCACTCTTTTCTCCACTGTCCTCCTACATTTCACATGCAGGTATTCAGTTCAATAAGTACTTATTCACTGTCCTGTGTCTCTAACCTCGTACTTGACATTAAGAATACAAAATAATAATGATAATAGTAGTAGTAGTAGTAATAAAAGTGAGCTTCTAGAAAGTTTATTTTGAAAATAAATAAATTTATATGTTGGCCATATGGTAAGCATTGTTAAACTCCTTTTTGTGGTCCCACTTTATGCTCCTGCTCATTTTTTTCTTATTTTATCTAATTATATTTTCTGTATCTTGGCTCCTCTTTGAAGTCTCCCTAAAACGGGAGGAGGTATGAATGAATATAAATAATTATATACATGATTAAGACATGATATTTGCCCTCCAGGAGTTTTCAGCAAAGAATAGTCAGTCCCTCTCTTCAAGCACCTTAGTCCTAGTGGAGAGGACATACAAGTACACTAATAATTGTGCTACAGGATTTAATTTGTGAGTACTACCATGGCATCAATACATTTAAACTTAATATAAGTTTTACAGGGTGGAAGCACTGAAGAGGGAATGTTTAGTTCTGACAAGGCCAATAAAAATTCACGGAGAAGAGCTAGCTTTCAGTTGGGCTTTGAAGGATGCGTTGATTTTTAATTGGCAGAGGTAGAGGAGGAACAATCTAAACAAAGAAACATCATCGATGAAGGTGTGTGTGAGGAAGGTCAGCATATATCCTTGGGCTAAAGGGTAGTCTAATGAAATGAGATAGACACCCAACGCTGCCCACAACTGCTTGGTATTTGGAGTCATTCAACCTCCTCAGGCACAGGGCCCTCACCTATGAATGGCGACTCTTAAAAGGACTAAAAGGAAAATATTGACGCCCTGGCTGGTGTGGCACAGTGCACTGAGCACCAGCCTGTGAACCAAAGGGCCACCGATTCAATGCCCAGTCAGGGCACAAGCCTGGGTTGTGGGCCAGGTCTCCAGTTGGGGGTGTGTGAGAGGCAACCACACATACATGTTTCTCTACCTGTCTTTCTCCCTCCTTTTCCTTCTCTCTAAAAATAAATAAATAAAATCTTTTTTTTTTAAAAAAAGGGAAATAGTGAACATAAAGTGCTTAGCCCTGTGCCTAAAATATACCAAATGCTTCCAAAACCAGTAGCAGTTATTATTGGTATGAGTATTAGTATTAGTATACCAATTTTATAGCTAATTACCTAAGCTCAAATGTAAAGGCAGAGCCTAGCAGCCATTTATAACAGGGGTCTCTCACACAAACCACCCGCTCAGGGAGAAGCCAGCACTGAACTGCATGACTCCCACATTGAAATGCATGCCTGCCTTATATTCCTATCATCTGAGACGGCCCTTATAAAGGAGTTCCTGAAATTCTACTTCAGCCAACAGGATTGAGGCTCTCCCCATCCTATCAGAGCTGAGCAGCTACATGCCCATCAGCACCATCATTGATCAATCATTGTGGCTCCATTCTGACCAACCAGGACAGTGCCCTTTGGACCAATCGAACTGTGAGGATTTCAAGTCCCTGTTTGCATGAGGATGGACCGATCAGGGGCTAAGGACTGGAACTTTTCTCTGTATAAGTCGGCTCCACTCTGGCTTAGGGACTGCACTTTCCCTTTCCATTGAAGACTGAAGAAAGCATTTTCCCAACTGGAGCTGAAACATCAAAAAATGAAACACTGAAGACATCTCACTGGACCTGAGTGGAGCACAGCAGGTGGAATAGAGGAGGGCAGGGCAGAGCAAAGCAGAGCTGTCTAGCTGGGGAAGGGTCTCACCCCAGGGTCGCCTTGCCCCAGGACCACCTCACAGCCATGCTGTTCTACAGCCTTGCTGCTTCGTAATTCAGATGTAAAACTACTAAGCTGTTTCACAGCCATGTTGTTCCCACAGTCCTGCTGTATCACAATTTACGCTGTTTATACTGAATAAAATTTCCTTCTCCACCATGCCCCACATTGGGGATTCCTGGTAGTATTGAATCAGAGCCAAGAACCATCACATGACTTTGTAAGAGCACTTACCACACTGAACAATCCTCGTTGGCTTTAGGGCACTGCAATTCCATCTGTGTATTCCCGGTGCCTGTTGCAGATCAAGATACACAATAGGTAGGTACTCGATACATTCCAAGAATGAGCGGATGAAAGTGCCAAAAGTAATTCACAGACATGTGTATCATATTCTTAACAAACTCTTCATATCCTCCATATGTCTTAGATTTCAGAAACCTAGAAGCCTTAGAACAAGTAAAAGACTTGTTCAAAATGACAAAATGACAGAGGTAGAGGTGGTTTTATACCAAACTACATGATGGTTATTTAATTGCGCCTTTTGTGTTTTATTCTTCCTCTTCAACTTTAAAATAAAATGGAATGGTATACATATTAGGAAGAAACACTTTATTTCCTTTTATGCCACAAAAAGTTCTTCTTGCTGAAAACAGTATGGAAACATTTTCTCTTTTCCAAAGCTCAGTAAAACCCTAGACAAACTATGAAGAGGAAACTCAGTTCCATAGCGATGCTTGTATCTTTTCCCTTTTGAGAGTTCCATTCCAGTGCTTGGACAGAATTGTAGCATCCTTAGTTTATAAAAACTATCTACCATTTCTAAAAGAACATAGTTTGTTTACTTACATCAGATATAACCAAGAATAATCAAGTTTCATTATGGCATATATGGGATTTTATACAGTGATTCATTTCTTTCCAGTACTATTGCCTACTGTTCCGTGATAGCTACAATAAAATGCTACATTAAAAAAAAATCTGTTTCAGAAGGTAGCTAACAATGTCTATTTCTCAGTCTCCAAATTCAGAAATCCTGTGGACATTCAGTGTCAATAAAAAGGTTGATGTTAAAATAAATAAATAAAAATAAATATTAAGCCAAAACACAGAATGTCGTGTTAGGCACCCACCCAGATTATGGTGGCCAGCTGCAGGTGCCTGTGTAGGAGGAGTTGGTTGCAAACTCACACTCAGTGGTGGGGGTGAGGGCAGGCAGCAAGGGCTGGGGCCAGCTGTGCCTGTACTTGCAACTGCACTGGTCCGAGCTGGTGGCGTGCACCATGACAGCTGCCGGATCTTGTCACGGGTGCTCTTCCATCTAATTCCTGAGCTGCGTATGGTTTATTGGTACTCAGAATTTTTTCCCATCTTCTTCTATTGTATCTTACTTTATTACAAAAACTAGAAAGTAAAAAGTTATATTCCTAGATTTCCTTTTCAACTAACAAAGCATATTAGATTTGCAAATTAGGTTCCACCAATTAGAAGTACTCCTCTGAAATTTAGAAAGCAAAAGCGAAAATGAAAGCACATTCCTGTGACTTGCAGCTTATTTTCTTCTGAGAAGCAAGCCTGTGAAGTGAACATCCATGGCTTTACAGATAATAATAAAGAGTGGGAGCACTAGTATCGGGGCTCAGTTTCCCAGTGCTCAGGCAGTTACAGATGTACAGTAGTAGTGACAGTGGCAATGACAGGCTTCACGCAGCAAGTTACTGACCCATGGTTCCGGTGACAGCCTCTTGAATCTCTACCTTCCCTAGTGTGACAGAGGCAGTTGCTCTCCTGGAAGGCCAATTCAGTAAGTAATCCAGATCTAAGAGGTTTTATTAGAGGTCCAACCTAGTTTTTGGTCTCTGGCCTTCCAATTTTATAAGCACAAAATGAAACTGTATTAAAAATCTTACTAATTAAAGTACACAAAGTGGTTTTTGTTTAAAGCATGAATCTTAATTGATATGAACCTCAAAATAACCCTGAGAGATTCTATTACTATACCTTTTTTACGTATGAGAGAACTGAGGAAACAAAACATTAAATAAAAAGTAAATGATATGGAAAGACAAGCCACAAATGAGGAGAAAATATTTGCAAAACACATATGTGTTGAATGAGCTGTATCCAAAAGTCACAAAGAACTCTTAAAATGCAATAAGAAAACAACCTAACTAAAAAGTAAGCAAAATACTGGAGCAAAAACCTCCCTAAAGATGTTATACAGAGAACAAATGAGCATATTAAAAAGATGTTTCACAGTATATGTCATCAGGAAATTACAAATTAATAACAATGATAAGATGCTACCACACACCTATTAAAATGGCTAAAATCCACAACACTGACGGCAAATGCTGGTGAGGATGTGGAGCAACAGAAACTCTCACATATTGCTGGTGGGAGTGCAGAACAGCACAGCCACTTGGGAAGACAGTTTTGTAATTTCTAACAAAAGTAAACACACCCTTACCATTTGATCCAATGATCCCACTCCTTAATATTTATATGAAATTATTGAAAAGTTAGGTTCACACAAAAACCTGCACATGGATATTTATGGCAGCTTTATTCATAATGCCCAAAACTTAGAAGCATCCAAAATGTCCTTTGATAGATGAACAGGTAAATAAACTGTGGTATAACCACATAATGGAATAGTATTCAGCAATAAAAAAAAAATGAGCTATCTAGCCAAGAAAAGGCATGGAGGAAGCTTTAATGTGTATTGCTAAGTGAAAGAAGCCAGTCTAAAAATACTACATACTACATGATTCCAATTACAGACATTCTGAAAAAAGGGAAAAATGTAGAGATAGTTAAATGACCAGTAGTCACCATAGATTCAAGAGAGAGAAAAGATGAATAGTTGGAACAGAGGATTTTTAGGACCATAAAATTATTCTTCGTGATACTGTAATGGTAGATAGGTGAGCTTGTGCATTTGTTAAAACCCTTGGTAGTGTACAACACAAAAAGTAAACCCTAACAAACTTATGAATTTTAATTAGTAATAATATGTCAGTATTGAGTCATCAATTGTAACAAATGTCTTATAATACAAGATTATTAGAGGAAACTGTATGTGGGGGCAAACTATATAAAAAACCTCTGTGCTTTTTACCCAATTTTTCTGTAAATAAAACTGCTCTTAAAAAATCTGTTAATTAGGCCCTGGCCAGTGTGGCGTGTTGTCCTGTAAACCAAAAGGTCACAGGTTCAATTCATGTCACAGCACATGCCTAGGTTGCACGTTCAGCCCCCAATCCGTGTGCATACAAGAGGCAACTGATCGATGTTTCTCTCTCACATCAATGTGTCTCTCCTTCCCTCTCCCTCTCCCTCTCTCTAAAATCAGTAAGCATATCTTTGGGTGAGGATATTTTTTAAAAGCCTATTAATTTAAAAATTCTATTAATTAAAGAAATAAAAGATCTCCTATGAAAAATCCATACCTATAATCATACATATTAGTGAAGGAGTGAATGCTTTTCCCCTGAGATGGGGAAAAAGACAAGAATGTCTATTCTTACCACTTGTATTCAGCATTATACTAGAAATTCTAGTAGGGCAATTAGACAGAAAAAAGAAATAAAAGGAATCCATACTAGAAAAGAAGGAGGAAAACTATCACTATTTGAAAGTGATATGATCTTGTGTATAGAAAACCCTGATGACTCCACCAAAATATATTAGAACTAAGTAACAAGAACAAAAAGGTTGTAAGACATATGGTAAACACAAAAACCAATTGTATCTCTATACAGTAGTAATGAGCAATCTGAAAATTAAAGTAAGAAAACAATTCTAATTATAAAAGCACAAAAAAGATAAATACTTAGAAATAAATTTAAGAAAAGGTGTAAGACCTGTACTCTGAAAATCACAAAACTTCATTGAAAGAAATTTTAAAAGACCTAAGTAAATGGAGAGGAGGGTCACTCCAGGTTTATGGATTGAAATATTTAATATTAAAATAAGAACACTCCTTAAATTGATCTATAGATTCAACATAATCCATATCAAAATCCCAGGTACGCTTTTGCATTATTTGACAATCTGATCATAAAACTCATAGGGAAGTACAAGGGACTCAGAATAACCACAATAATCTTGAAAAAGAACAAAGTTGGGAAACTCAAACTTTCTGAATTCAATACACATTATACAACCGTAATAATCAAATAAGTGTAATAGTAGCCTAAGGATAAACATAGGACAATGGAATGGAATTGAGAGTTCAAAAGTGTACACTTACAGTGGATTTTCCACAAAGTTGCTAAAACAATTCAATGGGGAAAGAATTGTCTTTTCAATGCATGGTGTTGGGACACTGTACTCATAGATCCACATGCAAAAAAGTAAGACAAAATAAAGTTAGACTGCTTTCTCACACAATATAATAGTCCTAAAGGTAAGAGCTAAAACTTTAGAACTTGTATGGCTCTTATAGCTGCTGTAAAAAATTACCACAAATTTGGTAGCCTATAATAACAGACATTTTTCCCCTTACAGTTCTAGAGGCCAGAAGCCAAATCTAGAAATTCACAGAGGTCTCCTTTAGTCCTTAGCTGAATACTGATCCATGTATATTTCAGAGACCAGTAAAGGAATTGCAAGAAAAAAATGGTATCTGTGCAATGTTCAGAGACCACATAAGGCTGAAAGAGTTCATATAAAGACTCCCCAAGTCATGGGTCATTGATTAGAGTCCTCAGGGGATATCATCTAAGTAGTAGGGTTAAATTAGCATTATAGTGTGCTAGAAACTCCTCTACACCTACCCTAATAAGCTAACTTTAAGATTTACTTTGGTAACATTTTTCTATTCTCACCCAAGGACATGATTTTCATTGCTTTTAGAGAGAGATGCAAGAGAGAAGCACTGATTGGTTGCCTCCTGAACATACCTGGATCTGTGATTGTGTGTCCAGACCCAGGATTGTATGTGCCCAGACCAGGGAGTGGACCTGAAAACTAGACATGTGCAAGCTAGACACCTGCAAACCCTTCAACTATGGAACAAGGCTCCAACCATGGAGCCACACCAGCCAGGGCTATTTTGGTAACTTTTTAAACAGAGAAAACAACACACTCCTTTGGAAAGATAAGGGATATGGAAGTCAGGCCCTGGGTAAAAATTATTATTACAGCACCTGGAGTTGCCAGGCCTGCCTAGGAGAGAAACACGGGCACTGCCACACCATCGCAGGGGACAGTTGCTGTCTGAGGCTCAACAGAGGAAAATGTGAACCATACCTCACAGAATAATCAACTAAAAGAAACAGAGGATTACATATATAACAGTTATCTGAAAAAAGTGTTACAAGAGTTAGAACATATTGTATGTTCAATAGTTGAACATATTTCATATTATCAAAAGGAAGATAGAGGAAGCTATAGATATGATGAAAAGAGTAATGCAAAATGTTAAGAAAGACCCAAATGTCACTTCACAAGATGAAAGATGCAATATCTGAAAGCATAAATACACTGGAAGGGATTATCAGCTGATTAAACACTACAGCAATACAATTCAGTGACCTTGAAAACATAAGACCCAAAACTGTCCCAAATAAAGAGAAAAAAAAATCATAAAAATAAATAACTAGGAAAAATGGAGAAACACAAACAGGGGATCAGTGATCTGTAGCATAACAAATGATCTAAAATACATGTAATTAGAGTATCCACAGAAAAAAAAAGAGAGAGTAGTAACAATAATAATTGAGGAAAATTTTCAAAAATCTACTTATCTAAGAACTTAATAAACCCTAAGCTGAATAAACATAAAGGAAATTACACCAAGGCTCCTCATGTCTCATGACCAATTTGCTGAATATCAGTAACAAACAGAAACTGGAGGAGAAATCAGAGAAAAAAAAATAGATACATTCATCCAAGAAGAAATTATATCCAAGAAGTAATCACAAAGAATTAGAAAATGTTGAAAAGTAAATGAACATATATCATACAAAATGTTGTAGTATGCAGCTAAAACAGAGTGCAGAGAGAAATTGATAGCTCTAAAATGCTTATATTAGAAAAGAGGGATCTCAAATTAATAATATTAAGAAATTTTAACTTCTGGCCAAGATGAAGGCATAGATAGATACACAAACCTCCTTGCACAACCAAAAGAAGGACAACAAATTCAAAACCAAAAAACAATCAGAATTGCCAAAAATCAAACTGTATGGAAGTCTGACAACCAAGGAGTTAAAGAAGAAACATTCATCCAGACCCGTAAGAGGGGTGCAGACAGGCCGCTGGGATGGAGAAGATTCATGGCTATGACGCAGCTGGAGAATTGTGGTGGGCAAGGCAGCAGTTGGTGGACTGGGTGAGACATTGGCTGGTGAAGTGGGTGGACCCACATTCTGTGTGGATAAACCAGGAAGGACAACTGGGGAGAGAGGCAGACCACTGGAGCCAGTGCAGGGAAATAAAGCCTCAAAACCTCTGACTGAAAAAACCTGTGGGTGTTGTGGCAGCAGGAGAAACTCCCAGTCTCACAGGAGAATTCATTGGAGAGACCTACTGGGTCCTAGAACATACACAAACCCACACACCTGGGAATTGGCACCAGAAGGGCCCAATTTGCTTGTGGGTAGCCGAGTAAGTGACTAAAAGCCAGCAGAGAGCTGAGCAAGCAGCAGTGTTCCCTCTCAGACCCCTCCCTCACATACAGTGCCACAACCCAGTGACTGGGTTGCCCCACCCTGGCAAATACCCAGGGTTCCACCCCTTACTAGGTAACAGGTGTGTTGAGACAAAAAAAAAAAAAAAAAAAAGGCCCAAATGAAAGAACAGATCAAAGCCCCAGAAAAAATACAACTAAGCCAAGAAGAGACAGCCAACCTAACAGATGCACAGTTCAAAATGCTGATAATCAGGATGCTCACAGAATTGGTTAAATATGGCCACAAAATAGAGGGAACAGTGAAAGCTATGAAAAGTGAAATAAAGGAAAATGCACAGAGAACCAACGGTGATAGGAAGGAAACCAGGACTCAAATCAACAGTTTGGACCAGAAGGAAGAAATAAACATTCAACCAGAAAAGAATGAAGAAACAAGAATTTTAAAAAATGAGGAAAGGCTTAGGAACCTCTGGGACAACTTTATACGTTCCAACATCCAAATCATAGGGGTGCCAGAAGGAGAAGAGGAAGACCAAGACATTGAAAACTTATTTGAACAAATAATGAAGGAAAACTTCCCCAATCTGGCAAAGGAAATAGACTTCTAGGAAGTCCAGGGAGCTCAGAGAGTCCCAAAGAATTTGGACCCAAGGAGGAACACACCAAGGCACATCATAATTACATTACACAAGATTAAAGATAAGGAGAGAATCTTAAAAGCAGCAAGAGAAAAGGAGATAGTTACCTCAGTAGTTCCCATAATACTGTCAACTGATTTCTCAGAAGAAACCTTGCAGGCAAGAAGGGGCTGGAAGAAGTATTCCAAGTTATGAAAGGCAAGGACCTACATCCAAGATTGCTCTATCCAGCAAGGCTGTCATTTAGAATGGAAGGGAAGATAAAGTGCTTCTCAGATAAGGTCAAGTTCAAGGAGTTCATCATCATCAAGCTCTTATTATATGAAATGTTAAGAGGACTTATCTAAGAAAAAGAAGATGAACAAAACTATGAACAGTAAAATGACAACAAACTCACAACTATCAACAACTGAACCTAAAAAAAAAAAAAAAAAGCTTAGCAAACAACAAGAACAGGAACAGAATCACAGAAATGGAGATCACATGAAAGGTTATCAGTGGGGGAGTGGGAGGGAGAGAGAGGAGGAAAAGTACAGAGAATAAAAAGCACAAATGGCAGGTACAAAATAGACAGGGGGAAGTTAAGTATAGTATGGGAAATGGAGAAGCCAAAGAACTTATATGTATGACCCATGGAAATGAGCTAAGAGGGGGAATGTGGGTGGGAGGTGCTGGGCAAAGGGGAATAAAAGGGAGAAGATGGGACAACTGTAATAGTATAATCAATAAAATATATTTAAAAGAAAAAAAGCACCCTGGCTGGTGTAGCTCAATGGACTGCATGCTGGCCTGCAAACCAAAGAGTCGCTGGTTCAATTCCCAGTCAGGGCACATACCTGGGATGCAGGCCAGGTGCCCAGTTGGGGGCACATGAGAGGCAACCACACATTGATGTTTCTCTCTCTCTCTTTCTCCTTCCCTTCCCCATTCTTTAAAAATAAATAAATAAAATCTTTAAAAAAGAACAAGAAAAATAATTTAAAAAAAAGAAAAAAAGCAAATATTAAATCCAAAATAATTGAGGGAAGAAAATTGTAAAGATAAGAGGGGGTGGGGAAAGAAAAGAGGATGATTATAGGAAAATTTGTACCGAACACTGTTTCCCTTAAAAAAATAATAAATTTCATAAATCTCTGGCCAGGTTAATCAGGAACAAAAGAGAAAACACAATTGCTAATATCAGAAATAAAAGTATTGGCATCACTACATATGTTCTACAGACCTTAAAACAATAATAGCCCTGACTGGTGTGGCTCAGTTGGTTGGGCATCAACCCGAAAAGCTAAAGGTTCCCTTCCCCTCTCTCTAAAAATAAAATGATTTTTTAAAAAAGAGTAATTAAGAATTATTATGAGCAACTTTGTTCCCCCCAAATTAACAATTTAGATGAAAGGAAAAATTCCATGAAAGATACAAAGTACCAAAACTCATTCAAGAAGAAATACATAACCTGAATAGTCCTATTATTGAGAGAGTAAAAGGTTGTTTATAGTAAATAGAACCTCTGAATCTCACCTCACATAGTTTTGTCTTTCAGCCCAGATCAAGTAATCCAGCACTAACCCTGAATATTGACTTCAAGGGCTTATATGAATTAAATTGGAAGCAATCAAGGCCATTTAAATTCAGACTAAGACAACCATATGTAACTGTAGACTTGCAAACGCCCAAGTTGCAAGCCACTCAGCTTGTTCCCAGGAATCCCAAAACCTCAGTCTTTCCCGGTCTGTACTCTCTCATTCATGCCATCAGCCAAAGTCAAGTCAGGCAGCAGCATATTTATATGATATCAAGGACTCTGCCTTAATACATCAACAAATTTCCAATACGACTTAAATGACTGGTTTGAAATACCATTTTCCAAAGAACTCTTTCTGGGAAGGTGAGATTAAATACCTGCAGAAGCTAAAGGATGGCAAAGAAAGTAGAAACTAGTGTAGACATGGGAAGCTGATGCTGCAAAAATGTCATGAACCTCAGCTTGCCAAACGTAAGTTTTACCATTGTGCAGGTGCTGAGTACCGCTAACACTGTGACCTACTCTAGGGTGCAGGCATTACCTAAGGACCACTCGGTGAATCTTCTGGCTAGTACGCCACACACCTTTCCCCCACTTTCTTGCTCATCTCCATTTTGTAGAATCCCAGGGGTACTGTTTCTAATCCTGGCTGTTATTTACTTGAATAAAGTCATTCCATTCTTATTTCAAATCTAGTTCTTTCTCATTCTTTTTAATTTTAACTGCAAATGGATGCAATGCAATTCAAAATAACCTTTTTGGTTCCTTCATCAGGATTAAGAAACATGTGACAATGTTTCTTGAACAAAAGTTCCTGGTACTGTTTTTCCTAGAAACAATGAGAAACCTATGTTCAGCATCACAATATAGTTTCCTATGGAAACAAAAGTACTTAATTAACAATGATAGTGCCCTGGATTAATTTTGTCAGTTTATATAGACTCAAAGAGATATCTGGCATTTTAAAAAATTTATAACAATGTAAACAAAATGCTCCCAAAATTGTTAAAACTATTTAATTAGATGTGATGTAAATCTCCCTTAAGTAATTCACTACCTAGGTCATTTAAAAAGACAGACTTTGCCTATGCCCCTTTTATAGGCAACTAATAGGAGGCCATTATTCTTTTGGAGTGGAGAGATTTATGCACATACCTTCCATTAGCATTAATAGGTGTCCACGTAAATCACCAAGCACCAATAGCTGAAGAGACCTTCCCTCATCTATTGGGTAATTGGCTATTTCAGTTAAAAAATAATTTTGGGAGAAAGAAAAAAAAAGTTATGTTCTTAATGTAATTATCTTAGGTTAAGACTATATTAAAATGGCATAGTAAAGAATAATGGGTGACCTGACACTTCGTTTGGCTTTTATTTTCCCTACTTCCTAAGTTAATCATAAGCATAACAATAAGCAAGCAAGAATAAAGGTAGATTAAAGTAACTGCTTTTGAAAAGGCAGGAAAATGTATTTTATAATAGGTAAGCACATTAACATAGATCATTAAATTAACAGAATGGATTCCCAATAAAAGCATATTGTTCCCTTCATATGGCAAATGTTTGCTACACTTGTACCTTAGACTAACATAGGATTTGCTTAACATTTTAATCGTATTATTTTAAGAAGTACAATGTCTTCCAAATGTTCTATTACTCTGCATATTTTTTTAGTTCTCTATTACTGTTCATGCATATGGGCTGCTCAGGGTCCTTGGCACAATTTTACATATCTCAAAATATGTGCAGATGGTTATGTTTTAGTGTTTTATTCTGCACATATAAGAACTTTCATGTGCTTAATGTAAAGCAAGGCTTAGCATGTCAAGTTGTCTCGTGTGACAAATAGTTGCATATAAATAAACTCACCGGATATACCCTAAAACAAAACAGAAATGAATGTTTAACTTTTCAGAAATAGGGTATCAGAAACCCAGGAGTCTTTCCCACATTTGGCAGATGATTTTGTGAGACTCAGGTTCACTACTGGCAAAATAAGTTTTATCTTCATGGTTTAGACAGACGAACACCACATACTCTCTGCTCCGATTTAAAATGCATGCCTGTGTAATGTACATTTGTAAATCTGTCTTAGAAATGTTCTGCTACAGATCAGATGCCTTGTTATTGAGAAATCAAAGTTCTTTAAATAGAGGTTGAAAATGAGGCAGAAGCTAATTTTTGCCGTACAAAGCTAATTGTGTGTTTTATTTTCATTTAACAGATTAAATATAGTTCTACCCTTTGCTTAGACTCCTCTTCTATTTCTTACAATATGACATGGAGCTGTCAGAATATATGTAGATATTCCATTTAATTAAAAACAATATTCACACACACAAAAAAAAGAAAAAAGGAACAATAAAAACAAAACAATTTATAGGGTTTCTAGTTACTGGCATTTAACAAAAAGCATTTCTAAGGAATTTTTAGGGAGTTATTTTACAGTTCTCCCAATGGATACTATGTATTCCTTTATTTGTACACTGTATTTATTTTAAAATCAAACGTATACAAGAGAGCCTATAAAAATGGAAACCAGAAAAGAAGAAATGGATGACTGCCTCTTTGTGACATATTTTTTCCCTCAGCCTTGCATATTTGCATTAAAGTGATTGTGAATAATGTACATTTGACCAGTGCTGTCTGCAGAACTAATGCCCATTAAAGGGATGGGAAGCAGCATATGTTGTGCCTAGGGCAGAGAGAGTACAATCACCCCCACGGTGAGAGTCTCCAACTAAAACGCAGGACAGCCTGGGATTTATCCTAAATGAACCCAGCAGGGAGGAACAGGACACAGTCCCTCAGTCCACATTTAAGCTTCTGAACTAAGATTTTTAGAGTTTGCTTCCAAAAATAACCCATTATCTCTATCATTTCAGTCACATAGAGAATAGAATTTTTTGCCCTTTTGTCTTATCTCCTACAAACTTTCAAGGCAAACCATTACAACAAGGAATCAGACACAAGCAGAATCAGGGTGTATGGTGTTTATGGCCACTTCAGCCTCTCTCTCTTCTGCTTGAGCTATTCCCCAGCATTGTCTGACAAGGCACAATTTTGTCAGTAATTGCAAAATGTTTTGGGTTTGTGGTTTCACTTTTATGTTCCTGCACTTTACTAAATGCTCCGCTATTTAAACACTTCACAAAGCTTCTCAGTCTGTTACGTAATCTTCCTGTGACCCCTAGCATCAGGTCCAGATTCAAACTAGCTTTCCTTCTACCTGTGTTAACTTGATAGTTGAGGAACAACAGTTATATAAATGGACGAGAATAACAAAATAGGCTGACCTATGTAAATAGAAGTTGCCAAATTGCTGTGTTCAGATCTGTAGGATTGGATTTTGGGTCATTAGTTTGAGACACTCACACACACATACACAGAGAGAGAATATGAGAGAGAGAGAAGAAAATATATTTTCAGATCATCCATTTCATATTTATGTAACCCAAAGTGGGGAAGGCAGGTAGTAAAAATAAAATTGGGAAACTTGTAAAACTGCATCACAGCATGATATGAGTCTGTGTAACGCTGAAAATAATATGCAGTTGATATGATTTAGCTGATCTTTTCCTCCTACTCTCTTAGTGTTTAATTTCTATTCAAATTACTGTGGAGATATGGTCATGTTTCAGAATGGAAGAAAGCTCCAAACCATTGATTTTAGTTTATTGGCCTACTCCTTGGGGTGGTGGGAGGGAGTGGCAAGAATTGCCCTTTTTTGATAGCTTATAAGAACTTCATTCTTTGAATGATTAGCTATTATGGAGGGTTAGATACTCCCACAGAAATTAAGTTGTGGGGTGGGTGTTTAATTTTATTTCTTTGGGATCATAGCCTGAGTTTTACAATCAACGACCTCTTTCACCCCACCAGTGTCTTCACCCTCCAGGTTTATCAGAGGCCCACAAAGACCTGTTGCAGCAAGCTGGGCACCATCGTTTCCCTCCACGATTTTAGTGTTGTCACCCAATGGCATTCCTTTACAGTGTGCAATCGCTGTATACTACAGGATTTGAAGAAATTTCATTTGGGGCCATGATTCAACACCTTAGATTAAAAAGACATTAATCCCCTATTAAGATTATGGAGCAGCTTCAACCTGTTTTGTAGAATTATAAGCATTTATAAACTGTAGAGAAGGAAGTTAATGAGGGGCAATCTCCAAAACATGCTATCAGAAAAAGTAACATAGCCCTGGCTGGTGTTGCTCAGTAGACTGAGTGCCAGCCTATAAACTAAAAGGTCCCTGGTTCAATTCCCAGTCAGGGCACAGGCCTGGGTTGTGGGCCAGGTCCCCACTTGAGGACATGTGAGAAGCAACCAATTGATGTTTCTCTTGCATATCAATGTTTCTCTCCCTCACTTTCTCCCTCCCTTCCCCTCTGCCTGAAAATAAATAAATAATATCTTTAAAAAAAAGACATTTCTTCTCAAAAAAAGAAAAAGAAAAAATAACAAAAAATTGCCCTGACATCAGTGTATCAGAGGATCCAAATACTGACTGTTTGATTAATTGAAGCAGAAAACTCTTCATTTTATACATCATCATTTTCTATCTTAATCATACTCTTGGCCATTTATAAACTATGGCCTGGATAAAGGGAAATGTCATTCATGCACTCATTCATTCATTCATTCATTCATTATTTTGCAAATATTTATCAGGTACCTGCTACGTACTGACACAGATGAAGTAAGAGGCCTCGGTTTCTACTAAACTTAAAACTAGTGCTGGAGATAGAAAACTTACAATATATTATGATCATACTATGATAAACCAAATAACACAAGGTTCTATGTGGTAGTGCAAAGTAAAAAATGGAAAAAAAAGTAATTATTTTTAGGATAGATTTTTCAGCTTCAGTTACCAAAGGTGAAAATTGCTTTACTGTCCTGCTTACATGGTGATTGCCCATGTTGTTGTTTTAACAGTAATAATATATTATAGTTTATTTCTTTCTTAGCCACTCAGAGCTTAATGCTCCAAGTACTGGGTTGGCCAAAAAGACCATATGGTTTTTTCCACAAAATAAAAGACCTATTTTTCGTTTTCACCGATAACTTTATTGATTTGGATATTTTGAGTATGTTGGATATCTCTTCCAGAGATAGAGCATCTTCCAGTGAGAAATCTTCACAAACCACTTTTGACACATTCTATCAGTCACCATACCTTCTCCATATACTGCACAAATCTTTTTTTGCACTTTAGGTGCATTTTTACCTTTCTTGAAATAATAAAGTATAATATACCAAAAATGTTGTGTATTTTCTTCCTTCTTCAATATTAAAACAGCTACACAAAATTCACCAATTTTGATAAATTTTTGTAAATACACATCAATAGGACAGCTGTCACAATACAATCTAACAAAACTGTTTTGCATGAAGCTAAAGACAACTAAGCTCTACGAGAGCCATCTTACAGAAAAAAAAAACAAACTAATGAACTTTTTGGCCAACCCAATAAATTGGGAGCTGGGGAGCTGTTCTCTGGAGAAAGATTCACAGCCCTCTCCCCCTCATGCTTGCTTTCAGAGGGCTTGGTGGTCTCACATTTTGCTGCTGGGGCGGGGAGAAGCTGGTGCTGTGATGTATTCCATTTGTCATAACGTGCCCCCCAACCCCTCCTCTTCTTACATGGCTTTATTGCAGCACAAGTTCTAAAATCCAGGAAACTTGCTGTCTTCTAATAGCCCCCTTTTGTAACTCTGTGACCTGTGCAGAATTAGAGCGAGTAATTCATACTAAAAAGAACAAAAATTATAAGGCAACTTGCTTGCTTCCATAATCTATAGTGACATTTTTTAAAGCCTGAATCAAATATTTCAAGCAGTAACCTTTGTGGGGCGGAATAAGGATGTATGCGGCTCAGCAAGGAGCCCTGAGTTCTAGTTTCACTTCTGCTACAGAACCAAGGCAAGCACGAGTCAGTCCCCTCTGAAACACAATTCCCTCGTTTTTAAATGGAAAAGATATGGACTACAAGATCCCTCAACAGTGTCAACTCCAATATTCTATAAGTAAATTTTAAAGTAAACTTGATGAAGTTTGTGTTCTTTCAATGTTCGAGCCTCTCATCTATTCAAACGTGTTGAAAAATATTTTTAGGTAAGATTTCATATATCATTCTAACATATGCAAATGGCTGAGACATAGCGTATACTACACTTTTCTGAAATAAAAATTCTGAATCCCCAAGAGGCTACGTGATTTTTCTAAGAATATACAGTGACTCAACAGAGGACTATAAAATCAAATCCCTATTTCTCAAATGGACCACACCAAAAGCCCAGATTGATACTCTGATATCTATATTTGTTGGCATACTCACCACTGGCAAGCAGGAAAGCTAGGCCAGGGGTACCTAAATATTAGGTCCTCTCTCCTACCCTCTGACTGCCAAGTATACTGACACCACCATTTGGTCTGCATGCTTGGACGTTTCCCTGAACAAGGTGGGAAAGCAACTACACTTGACTTCCTAAAGATGAATGTATGGACTCTCAGAGTCTTGGCCCTCAATGGAACACTAAGGAAGGTCAGAATTTTTTATTTTATTTTATTTTATTTTATTTTATTTTATTTTATTTTATTTTATTTTATTTTATTTGTTTGTTTTTAGAGAGAAGGTAAGGGAGGGAGAAAGAGAGGGACGCATTGATGAAAAAGAGAAATATCAATTGGTTGCCGCTCAAATGCGCCTGGACTGGGCACCAAACCCACAACCCAGGCATGTGCCCTGAACGGGAATAGAAATGGTAACCTTTTGCTTTACTGGACAACACCCAACCCTCTGAGCCACACTAGTCAGGGCAGTCAGAATTATCTTAAATGTCACGCCTATATGACCACAGAATCCAAAGACCTTAGATTCCAAAGAGGTGACACAGGTAATTTAGCATAATTTCCATATCTTTTGCCTCCATCCTATCTTCTGTATGTTTCCAAAGTACACATACAATCAGTTAAAATTCATGCCAGGAAAAGATTTCTAATGAATGCTGTATTAACTTGTGAATAGGAAATGAGGGATGGTATAATGCATTCCTTGATAACCTGCCCAGGTATCAACTCAGTCCTTTCACAGTCACTTTTTCCTTGAGATGGAATTCAGTCACCTAGAAATTTGGAAGTTCAATTTTTTTCAACATATTTTCAATGGCAATGATCATATCACATGTCCAGTGTATCCATTTTGTAACCAGTTCAAACCCAGGAAACTATTTCACCTTTTGTGGTTCAGTTGTTGTCCAGTGCTTTGATCTTGCTAAATCCCCACCTCCTAATCTGTGCTAAATAAGATTAAAGCTTGGTACTGGTCTCTGTGATGTTTGTTTGCAAGTAGAGACAGTCAAGCAATAAATAAATCCACAAGAATAAACTTGATTCCAATTTTCCTCAGGTCAAAAAAAAAAACACAAGACATACAGGTAATCAAATATATTAATTCTTTTATGCTGAATGTGTTTGCAGTATAATTCTATATTCATTCCAAGAACAGAAACAGATGGAACTTTGAGGTTTTCTTGTGTTGAAGAAGCTTTTAAACAAGGTCTCATTTTTAGAAACATAAAATTTTATGTAATTACCTAATAAATATTATATAGAGCTTATTGTGTGCTGAATAATATTCTAAGTATTTTATGAAATTTAGTTTATTTAATCTTCATAATAACCCCAAGTGGTTCTATGATTATCCCCATCTTACAGACAAGGAGATTGAGAAACAAAGGTTAAGTAACTTTCTGAAGGTGAACTAGCCAATAAGTGGGAGAGCTGGGATTCGAACCCAGGCAGTGTGGTATCAGTCTTTATTCTTAACTCTCAACAAGATGATCTAAATTTCAATAAGGTAATATGAAAACTGAAAGCATTTTATTTTCAATGAAAATTGGACATCATTTAATTTATGAATCCTGAATTGAGCTTTCTCATGACTCTTTTTCAAATATTTGAAAGAGTATTCTGAGAAAAGTGCTGTTGTTTCTCAAAAATAGTTCCATTGTCCTCCAAATCTATAATAAGTATTCATGCAACATTTGACATTAAGTTTTAGGAACTGGAGAAGAATGGGGGAAAATAATTTCCTAGTAAAAGAAAAAGGGGAGTAATTCCTGTTGTTTATCATCTTAATTCACCCAGTTGCAACAAGGAAAAACAAGAGACCACAACATGAATTGAAACAGCTCAATGCAGCACACAAACCAAATCCTAATTCCACCATTCTGGGACTGGGAGAAATTTGATCATGCTGAGCTTTAAAAAAAAAAAAAAATAAGGCTAAAATACCTATGTCACAGTAATGTAGTATGAACTAAATAATATGTAAAGTGCTTAGCACCACACCTGGCACTAATAAGCCTTCCACAGATATTGAAACTCTTACTCATCATCGTAGAAATTAGGGTATTCTAGCTGGGAAACGATAAGAGGAAATTATTAAGATTTTAAAGAAGCAGTTGAGCCCTGACTGGTATGGCTCAATTGGTTGGGCATCATCCTGCAAAATGAAAGGTCACCAGTTCAATTCCTAGTCAGGGCAGATGCTTGGGTTGTGGGTTCAGTCCCCCACAGGGCACCTATGAAGGGCAACTGGTCCATATTTCTCTCCCTTTCTCCCTCCCTTTCCCTCTCTCTAAAAATAAATATTAAAAATACAAATTAAGGACACATTTGAAGAAAATAGTCCTTCAACCATTTAATAAATATTTATCAAACACCTAACTTATGTTCCAGGCAGTATTCTTATTTCAAACTTAATAGGTGAGAATTCCAGAGGGTTGCAAAGTCCCATGCATATTTGTTTCAATGTTGCTAACTTCATTGGGAACAAATGTGAAAATGGATGATTGCACCATCTCTGATTGTTATTCTTTGAAAGAACACGCTATTTAGTTTGTCAAGAACAGAGTATCCTGTCATTACTTTAAGTACCCCTTGACTTTTGTAGGAAAACTTTTTTTGAATATTCACACAGCTGAAAAGAAACATAACACTTGCTCCTGAGCAGCAACTACAAAGCATTCAGAAATAACAAGCCAGTGAGGACTCAACACCATTCATTTCCTGGTCACTCCAGGTAAGCTGTCCCTAGAGATCAGCATGGACCAAATCCCTTTGTTATACACAATGTCTATATGATACCGGCATTAAGATAAGTGCCTTTCAGTTTAGGTCTCACTTGCTAAAAACTCACTAATAGTTATCTTCCTTTAAAAAATGATCCAGGCTTTTACTTGAGTTTCCAATATAATTATTAATGAACTTTCAATACATACAAAATAAGAAAACCAAAACAAACAACAACAATGAAGGAAATAAATGACTTCAGAGACTTGAGAACTGTTTCTTCTAACTCTCTAATTTGCCCCTAAGGTAGGAAGCACTTGCTGCCTGCCTCGGTTACCTGTGTGGAAGTACAGTTTGATTCTTCTCAGGCTGCAAATTTTCTGAGTACTGGTACTGGGTCTGTTCACAGGGTCAGTTAATAGCTCAGCCCTTCTCTTCACTGCCTTTCCATTTCCCTCATATTTCGAACTGCTGCAGGTCAAGAGATATGGCCTCTCCAGTCAAATTCCAGCATTAGCACTCCACAGGTAGCTATTGGGCATCTAGAATGTGCTTCATGCTGAATACTATGGAGAACATCACAACAATGCCAAAAACAAAAGGCTATATTCTACTTGGAAGAAAGAGTTACACAGCTAAAGCTTCTAATAACAATACAAGAGGGTACATAAGTAAAGACCATTGCACACCAGTGCTACCTGGAGGGGTTCTACTCTGGGGCACTCCAAAGTGCCTCTCATTGAGAGATCTCAAAAATCACTCCCCTCTGACACAGCCACAGCTGAACATTCTGCATTTTATCATCAATAACAGTCCCTTCCCACAGGGAGGGGTTGCAAAACTTTATATTCTATCCAGATTTCTTTTTTAATTTTAATTGTTATTCTTATACATTCTTTAATAACATAATCTCTCTGAGTTGCCCCAGGGTTTCTAGTGTCTTCATCTGAACTCTAAGATGTACCCGTAGAATTTATTTCTGCTGCTGAATCTGTCAGTATTTGCGCAGATTCCTTGGAGGGTTCCACTTTGGCTGTACAACCTCACTTTAGGATAAGAAAATCTTAACAGGAACAACCACCCCCCAAACATACACACAAATGAACTTTGTTTATTCAATGCAAAGAACACAAATTTATCAAAAAAATCTAAGATTTTAGAGGCAAGATGAGTCACAAGAAATTACCTGGAATAATCTTTTAAGAAAGTTATCAGCCTTATTTTATAGAAGAGGTTCTTAGGCTCAACAAGGATGGGTCATGTCTCAGTTCATAGATCTCTAGAACATTTTTAAGTAAATGTACTTATTTTCTCATATTTGTACTATGAACATATTCAAAACTCTTTTCACTACTTATAATTTTTCTTCTACTTATAATCTTCACTACTGTAAAATTCAGAGTGGTGAATTTTTCACTACTTATAATTGCCATATACTTACAAAACTTAAAATGGTTCAGGCATAATTTTTGTCAACCTACTTTTTCTTCAACATTTCATAGAACTATTTCCCTTCTGTTTATTTCTAAACATAAAACTAATCATTTCTCACATCACTTCTGAATTCAAGTAAATTCAATTTAGCCAATGTTTAATGAATAATTGTGCTGAGCCCTAAAAAATGCCCATTCTATACATTTTAACTCCCTGGATCTAAAAGATCCTGGTAAATGAAAGAGTTGATAATTTGTGAGTGCATGTGAAGATGCAAACAGTTGTTCTGAATGGTGCAGGTCATGTCTCTGCTTCCCGTCTGGTCTGAGATCCTGTAATAATTATTGCACTAAGAATGTTTTTGAAGATTGTACTATTTGTAGGAATTGCCAAAGATATATAAACTTAGGTGGGCCCAACCTCTCTGATGACTACCCCCTGGAAACTTACATTCTGATTATAGAGACAAGATCAAATTACTTTAAATATCAGCAAACAGTAATACCATGCAATTACATAGTACATTGAGGGCTACAGACTGCCAAGTGTTACATAAATACAGGAGAGTGAAATGGATAAGGTCTGGAGCTTCTGAGATGGAATCAAAGAGACTTGAGTTTAATTCCAGTATGAGGAGAATGAAGATAGGTAGGAGGGGAAGTAACACTCGAGAAAAACTATGTGATTGAAATCAGGAAGTTTGGGAGGCTATATTTCTATGAATGGTCCCTTTGGGGAGGCTACTTTTCCATGAACAGTCCCTGGATCCAACCATATTTCAAACCCTAGAACTTTTCTTTAGAGTGAAATAATTGCTTCAGTGCCCTATTTCTGCTAATGGGTCATAACTATGGAGTTCTTCATGGACTCAAAATCTAATTAGAGTGAGAATCCTTTAAAAAAGAAAAAAAAATGGAGGGGAACACCAGAATGGGAAGTGAATACAGGCTCCGTAGGTTTAAAGGTTTTTAAAGAGTTTTTTTTTAGGGCAGTGGAATAATTCTGTATGATACTGTAATGGTGGATCTCTGTCATTACATACGTGTCACAATTCATAGAATGTACAACACAAGTAGTGAACCCTAATTTAAACAACAGACCTTTGTTGATAACATTGTATCAATACTGGCTTATCATTGTAACAAGTGTACCACTTTAGTACAAGATGTTAATAGAAGATAATGTGTGTATATGTGGACAGGTAAGGGTTATATGTGAATTCTCCAAACTTTCCACTCAGTTTTTCTCTAACTTTACAATTGTTCTAAAAAATAAGTGTATTAATATTTTTTTTAATTTTCACCATCAATACTTACTAAACATAATTTGGACTACTTCCATCCCTATCTCTAATGTTTAAAAAAAGAATTCCTCTGAGATTTTCCCCATTTGCCTTCTAGTCTTCCAGAGTAGCCCTGACAACCAACAGGAGGCCTTCTTATAAAAAGTTAGCACTAAAATGTCTGTGCATTATGATACCACTTGCATTCAAGAGGTGAATAACTGTCCCAACTTAGCTAATGTGCTAGTAAGTGATCCTGTGAATGGGTCAGTGGACTCATAAATGTTATCAGTATGCATGGCTGAGCTGGATCTCTCCCATCCTAGAAAATGCCTTCGGTTCAACACCACGGGTATCTGTTCTCTGCACGTAAAACAAAATGTGCATTTAATTTTTGTGTTATAAAAGTAATTCATGTTCACAGTATAAAATTTGGAAAACATAAAAAAGAGGTTTTTTTACTTGTTCATTATTCCATGTTTTATTATATTTCATTCTAGAATTTCTCATGCATTTTAATTTATTAATATTTTAAATATTTTACTATAATTTGTGGTCATGATTGTCAGAGTTGTAGTGATTATTTAAATTATAATAATCTAAATAAACTGCTTAAAACTCAATTTTTTGTGATCTTGTCTCCAGTTTCTCTGATACTGCCTCCAAGTTTCACTCTTAAGTAAAATAATACAAGGCAAATCAGAGGATCGTTTATGATTAAAAAGACTTTTGCAAATATGAGAGTTCTCCAGAACTCATAAAGCCAATTTTTCAGCAAAATACAAACTCTACAGCTGAAACCACATCTATAGTACAAATAGCTGATTTCTTTTTTCAGTGGAAAAAATGTTTTTTAGTAACTGGAACATTTCTTTAGTATATAAAGGCCTCTTGGACCAGAGTACAAATTTGGAACAAGTCATTATTTTATTAGTTTTTCCCACATATTTTGAACCACTAAAAAAGTACATAACCAGAATATAAAATATGATACAATGAACAAGCTTTTATATGAACCAATGGTATCATGCTGCAGAAATTGAAGTGGAAATGCAGCAAGACCACCATGTGCCATAAGGTGTCAAGCTTGAGAACAACTTCTGCAAAACTAAAGGCCACTGGTGAGGACACAGCCAGGAACAGGTAGGCCAGTTTTTACTATGGTAGAGACATAAAAAAGCAAAGCTCATAAATGTGTAAAGAAACAAAATAATTCAATGATCAAAAATGTTAAATAATATAAAAAGCCAATCAGATCCAAGATGGTGGAGTAAGTGGAAGAAACACTAACCTCCTCCCAGGACCAATCTGGAATTACAACTAATTGTGGACAAATCACCCAAAATGAACAACTGAACAATAGCAAGAGAGAAGCCTTATAACTGTAGACAGAGAGAAGAATCAGCTTCAGTACAATGTGACTGGTAGGGAGTACAGTGGAAACAGGAGAGGGCTGGCTGGGCACCCACATGGGGCAGCTGAAGTGCCATAGGGATATTTAAGCAGCTGGCTGGTTGGAGTTCGCTGAGAAGTGTGGGGTCTAAACCTTACACTGGGATCCCCATCCTGGAGCACCAGAGCTGGAAAAGTACAAAGATAACATCCAGCTGTGAAAAGCAGCAGGGCTGCTCTCTGAAAAGCCAGATGGCTGGATATGCAGAAAGCCATTTAATAGACCAACGCATAAATCTTCATTTGCAGGCATTTAACCTGGGCTCTCGCAAAGAGGGGGCAGAGTGGACTAGAGAATCCTGAGGATAGTCTGGGGACAGAGCTTTGGAAGGAAAACCGAGAGAGTAGCTGCTGAAATCCTGGTGCTGATTCATCACCCATACTGCAGCAGCCATTGTGCTCAGGCAGACCACGTCCCTGAGTGGCAACAGCCTGAGGGGATACAATGCCCCCAACCCCAGGAGGGATTCTGCCTACTCTGTGGTGCTTAAACCTGACTACTGAGTGCAAAGTGACTAGATTAACAACTGAAGGAGTCAGCCACAGATGGTAGATCCCTGGAAGTTTCTAACTGGCTGCTTAAGGTCAGATGGGATCACCATCTGACATCATTAGAGGCAGATCCAGAAAGAAAAAAACAATAGTATATACAAGATGCTACTGAGACAAAATCCACCATAGTCTCCTCTATGATTTGCAATATTTTCTTTCCTGCATAGATTTTTAACATTCATTTCTTGTCCTTCAAGTTTGTGCATATTTATACTACTATAGTTTATTTCAATTCACATATTTGTCCCTTCCTTCCCTTACCCCATTTTACCTTATTCAGTCCTCTTATTATTTTCATTTTAAATTTTGTTTCCTCTTTGGCTACAACTTGTTTCAATTCCACATTCCCACTATTTCTCCCTGATCCAGCCTTTCAAAACCAATTTTCTTGTCAATGGTCATCTCACATTCTTTTTCCTCTTCTTAAAATATCCATGTTTTCTCTCTACCTTTAGCAATTTTTACTCATTGGTTGTTGATCGGGTAGTTGTGGCATTTTTAAATTTTATTTCTATATCTTCACTAATTTTGTACTTCAAATCTCAAATTTTACCATTCCCCTCTTATTTTTTCCTCAAATTTTAATATTGCTCTATCTTAGCCTGTTCTATTCCTTTTTGTTCCTCTTTCATCCTGCCCTTCTTTTTTCCCTTTTTTTTTTTTTGTTTTTCTTTTTGTCTCAACTTTTAATTTTTCCCTGTCTTAGCCTGGTTTTCATCCTCACTCTCAGTGTTCCCTCTCCTTCTATCAGTTACCTTTCCTCTAGACATTGCTTACTCTTATCTTTCTTTCCTTTTCCATCCTTATTCACATCCCACCTATACTAATTTAGGTCATTCACTGTTGAGAGTGCTGTGGTAGATCTTTCTCTCCAATTTGGTTTCTATTTTTAAAATTATTTATTTACATTTTCCTTTATCTTTCTCTCACTTTATTTTATTTTATTTTAATTTATGTTTAAACCGAATACTATACACTTCCCTTCTCTTACTCCATTCTGCCTTCTTCTTTTCCTTTTTGATTTATGATGTAAATTTTACTTTCTTTCTTCGCATTGCTCTGATTCCCAACTGTTATTAGTGCTCCTACCTCTATCCTCTCAAAATCATTTTCTTTCAATAGGTCATCTCATATTCACTTTCCTTTCTTATAATAGTCTTAATCTCTTTAAACCCTATCAATACTGGTTCACTTGCTATTGATATTGGGATTGTGGGTGGGAGTTATCTTTGCAGCTATCAGTTTGTTTCCTGGGCTTTGTGGCTTTGTTCTGGAAGTACCTGCACAAGAGCATACAGGACATGGTGGGTAGAGTGACACTTAGTCAGCCAGCTGAAGGGAAGGACCCAACAAA
This sequence comes from Anoura caudifer, assembly GCA_004027475.1. Lineage (NCBI taxonomy): Eukaryota > Metazoa > Chordata > Mammalia > Chiroptera > Phyllostomidae > Anoura > Anoura caudifer. The sequence goes on from PVKU01007503.1 coordinate 62,957, forward strand.
GACAACCCAACAACAATTAAAACCCACTAACATCCAGAGAGCCAACATAAATGGCATAAAAGCATCCTGAGAGCATCAAGTTCAGGAGACCCAGGAGACAGCATCACTGAATCTCCCAGGTCTCCCACCATAGAAGTTCACACCACAAAGAAAGGAACTGAAAACAGATGAATTTAAGAAGCAGAAGCAAACCAGAAGAATCTCCCCAAAAATGGGAAGATAAAGAAACAATCCCTGGAGAAAAAAAGGAGGAATCCCTAGAAAGAGTGCTAAAGAAAATAGAGGCAAGAAAACTATCATATATGAAGTTCAAAATAATGGTTATAAGGAAGTTCAATGAGCTCAGTGAGAATTACCAAAAACTACAGGGAAGCTACAAGGCACTTTGTGAACTATATCAGCATGAAAAAGGACATAGAAACTATGAACAAGACTTGCAGCCAAGATGGAGGCATAGGTAGACATACTGTGCCTCCTGCACAACCAAAATAAAGAAAACAACAATTTAAAAACAAACAAACAACAAAAAAAACCACTACTGACAGAAAATTGAGCTGTATGGAAGTCCAACAACCAAGGAGTTAAAGAAGACACATTCATCCAGACCAGTGAGGCGGGGGGTGGGGGGTAGTCTGGCAACCAGGACAGAGAGGATTCACAGCAAAGCAGTGGCTGGAGGACCCCAGGCGTGCAAGGCGGCAGCTGATGAACCCAGTGAGGTGGCAGATTGTGGAGCATGGTGCCGTGCAGTGTGTAAGGTGGCTGGTGGACCTGGCAGTCCCAAATTCCTGCACAGATAAACCAGGCAAAACTGGGGAACAAAACAGACCATGTAACCCAGGGTCCTAGTACTGGGAAATAAAGCTTCAAATCACTGATTAAAAACACCTGTGGGGGTTGAGGGGCTGAGAGAAACTCCCAGCCTCACAGGAGAGTTCTTTGGAAAGACCCACAGGGTCCTAAAACATACACAAACCACTCCCCCTCCAGTAATCAGCACCAGAAGGGCCCAATTTGCTTGTGGGAAGCAGGGCAAGTGACTGAAATCTGGCAGAGAGTGAAGCAAGCACCATTGTTCCCTCTTGGACCCCTGCCCCACATACTGCAGTGACTGGGTTGCCCCACCCAGGTAAACACCTGAGGCTCTGCCCCTCACTCCGTAATAGGCACATCAAGACAAAAAAAATGGCCCAAATGAAAGCACGGATCAAAGCTCCAGAAAAAATACAACTAAGCAATGAAGAGATGGCTAACCTATCAGATGCACAATTCAAAACACTGGTAATCAGGATGCTCACAGAATTGGTTGAATTTGATCACAAATTAGATGAAGAAGTGAAAGCCATGCTAAGTGAAATAAAGGAAAATGTACAGGGAACCAATAGTGAAGGGAAGGAAACTGGGACCCAAATCAATGGAGTGGACCAGAAGGAAGAAACAAACATCCAATCAGAAAACAAGGAAGAAACAAGAATTCAAAAAAATGAGGAAAGGCTTAGGAACCTCCAGGACCTCTTTAAACGTCCCAACATCCGAATTATAGGGGTACCAGAAGGGGAAGAAGAAGAGCAACAAGTGGAAAACTTATTTGAACAAATAATAAAGGAGAACTTCCTCAATCTGGAAAAGGTAATAGACTTCCAGGAAGTCCAGGAAGCTCAGACTCCCAAAGAAGTTGGACCCAAGGAGGAACACACCAAGGCACATCATAATTACATTAGCCAAGATTAAAATGAAGGAGAGAATCCTAGAAGTAGCAAGAGATAAGGAGACAGTTACCTACAAAGGAGTTCCCATCAGACTGTCAGCAGATTTCTCAAAAGACACTTTATAGGCAAGAAGGGGCTGGAAAGAAGTATTCCAAGTCATGAAAGTCAAGGACCTACATCCAAGATTGCTCTATCCAGCAAAGCTGTCATTTAGAATGGAAGGGAAGATAAAGCGCTTCTCAGATAAGGTCAAGTTAAAGGAGTTCATCATTACCAAGCCCTTATTATATGAAATGTTAAAGGGACTTATCTAAGAAAAAGAAGATAAAAAACAAGTACAGTAAAATGACAGCAAACTCACAGTTATTAACAACCACACCTAAAACCAAAACCAAAGCAAACAAGTAGAACAGGAACAGAACCACAGAAATGGACATTACATGGAGGGTTATGAATGAGCTCAAGAAAGAAATCAAAAATTTTCTGGAAACAAATGAAAATGAACACACAACAGTCCAAAATATGGAACACAACAATGCCAATCCTAAGAGGGACGTTCATAGCAATATAAGCCTACCTAAAAATGATAGAAATATTCCAAATAAACAACCTACCCCTACATCTGCAAAAACTGGAGGAGAAACAACAAAGCCCAGAGCAAGCACAAGGAAGGAAATAACCATGATCAAAGTAGAATTAAATGACACAGAGACTAAAAGAACAATTGAAAGGATCAATAAATCCAGAAGCCAGTTCTTTGAAAAGATAAACAAAATTGACAAGCCTTTAGCCAGGCTCATCAAGAAAAAAAAATGGGAGAGGACCCAAATAAATACAATCAGAAAGAAAAGAGGAAAATTACAACTGATACCACAGAAATACAAACAATTGTAAGAAATTACTATGAACAATTATATGCCAAGAAATTTGAAAACCTTGGTGAAATGGACAAATTTCTAGAAACATATAATCCTCCAAAACTGGATCAAGAAAAATCAGAGAGCCTGAACAGACAGAAAACAGCTAGTGAATTTGAGGCAGTAATCAAAAAACTCCCATCAGCACACAAAAGCCCTGGACCAGACAATTTCACAGGAGAATTTTACAAAATATTTAAGGAAGAGCTAACCCCTATCCTTCTCAAACTATTCAAAAAAATCCAAGAAGAGGGAAGACTCCCACACTCTTTTTATGAAGCCAGCATCATCCTAATCCCCAAACCAGATAAAGACACAACAAAAAAAGAAAATTATAGGCTAATCTCATTGATAAACATAGACACTAATATACTCAACAAAATATTGGCAAACTTCATCCAGCAATACAGTTAGAAGATCATAAACTGTGACAAAGTGGGATTTATTCCAGGGATGCAAGGATGGTACAGTATTCGCAAATTAATAAACATAATACATCACAAAAGGAAAGATAAAAATCACATGATCATATCAATAGATGTGGAAAAATCATGTGATGAGGTACACACCCATTTATGATAAAACCACTCAGCAAAGTGGGAGTAGGGAGCATGCTGCAACATAATACAGGCCATATATGAGAAAACTACAGCTAACATCAAACTCAATGGACAAAAATTAAAATCTTTCCCACTAAGATCAGGTACAAAACAAGGGTGTCCACTTTCACCACTTCTATTCAACATAGTATTGGAAGTTCTAGCCACAGTGATCAGAAAAGAAAAAGTAATAAAAGGTATCCAAATTGGAAAGGAGGAAGTAATACCATCACTGTTTACAGATGATATGATAGTGTACATAGAAAACCCTATAGACTCCACAAAAAAACTAATAAGTGAATTTGGCAAAACAGGAGGACATAAAGTCAATATTTAGAAATCAAAGGCACTTTTTTACATCTACAATAGAATATCAGAAACAGATATTAGGAAACAGAAATTAGGGGAAAAAATCACATTTGCTATAGCAACAAGAAAAACAAAGTACCAAGAATAAACCTATACATGGAGGTAAAGACGTGTACTAAGAAAACTGTATTACACTGAAGAAATTAAGGAAGACACAAATAAATGGAAACATATACCATGTTCATGGATCGGAAGAATTAACATCATCAAAATGTCCATACTACCCAAAGCAATTTACAAATTCAATGCAATACCTATTAAAGTACCAATGGCATATTTCACAGACATAGAACAAACACTTCAAAAATTTATATGGAACCATAAATGACCTTGAATAGCTGCAGCAATTTTGAGAAAGAAGAGCAAAGTAGGAGGGATCACAATACCTGTCACCAAACTGTATTACAAGGCCACTGTAATCAAAACAGCCTGGTACCGGAATAAAAACAGACACATGGACCAGTGGAATAGAACAGAGAGCCCAGAAATACGCCCAGGTCTCTATGGTCAATTAATATTCGACAAAGGGGGCAGCAACATAAAATGAAGTAAAAATAGCCTCTTCAACAAGTGGTGTTGGGAGAACTGGACAGCTACATACAAAAAAATGAAACTCAAACACCAACTTACACCATACAAAAAAAAAAATAAACTCAAGGTGGATAAAAGATTTAAATGTAAGCCGTAATACCATTAAAGTACTAGAGGGGAACATAGGCAGGAAAATCTCAGATATTTCACGCAGCAACATTTTTACTGATATGTCCTCTAAAGCAAGGGACATAAAGGAAAGAATAAACAAATGGGACTCCATCAAAATAAAAAGCTTCTGCATGGCTAAAGAAAACATCAGCAAAATGAAAAGGGAGCCAACTATATGGGAAAATATATTTGCAAATGATACCTCAGACAAGGGTTTGATATCCAAAATATAAAAAACTCACATGACTCTAGGAAGAAAAACAACCCAATTTAAAAATGGGCAAAGGACCTGAAGAGACACTTCTCCAAAGAGGACACAGAGAGGGCCCAGAGGCGTATGAAAGGATGCTCAGCATCGCTAGCTATTAGAGAGATGAAAATTGAAACCACAGTGAGATACCACTTCACAAGGGTCAGAATGACCATCATAAACAAATCAATAAACAAGTGCTGGCAAGGTTGTGGAGAAAAGGGAGCCCTAGCACATTGTTGGTGGGAATGCAGACTGGTGTAGCCACTGTGGAAAGCAGTATGGAATTTCCTCAGAAAAGAAAAAAATGGAACTGCCTTTTGACCTAGCAATCCCACTGCTGGGATTATACTCTAAGAATCTTGAAACACCAATTCAAAAGAACCTATGCACCCCAATGTATTATTTACAATAGCCAAGTGCTGAAACAGGTAAATACCCACCAGTAATGAGTGGATCAAAAACCTGTGGTACAAGCAGAAAGAAAAAAGGGGCTCCTACCCTTTGTGACAGCATGGATGGAACTGGAGAGCATTATGCTAAGTGAAATAAGCTAGGCAGTGAAAGACAAATACTGTATGATCTCATGTAAAAGTGGAGCCTAATCAACAAAACAAACAAGCAAGCAAAATATAATCAGAGACATGGAAATACAGAACAAACTGACAGTGACCAGAGGGGACAGGGAAGATGGATAAAGAGGGAAAGAATGGGAAGGGTCCAGTCAAAGAACATGTATAAAGGACAAATGTACAAAGACAACGGGAGGCAGAGGATTGAATGTGGCAGGTGGAGTGTGGGTAAGGCAGAAGAGAGTGATGGGAGAAAAAAAGGGGACAACTGTAATTGAGCAACAATAAAAAAATTTTTTAAAGCCATGGAAAAATTTTTAAAAATGTATATTATGCCCTTTTCTGTAGAGCATTCCCTCGGAAGGGTATGACTTCGGAAAACGCTCTTTCCCCATGCAGTCTAGATTAACAGATGAAAGAAATCACATTCTTTATATGCATTTTTCTCTTGGTATTGGTAAAGAGATGCAGGATGGCTCTATGGTGTGGTGTGAGCTCGGCGAAGCAGGAAAGAGGCAGAGAAAGAACTGGTTCTGGCTCTTCTATTCACATGACCGCAGGAAAGTGATGTAAACACTTTGAGCCTCCATTTCTTCATTTTCAAAGTATGTATTGTGTCCCATTTTTCTCCAGTCTCCTCACAATTCCTTAACTGCTTTCACATTTCTTCTAGCCATAGTGAACTACTTATAATTCTCAGAAAGCACCATGCCCTGTTCTCATCTGCTGCAAGTTTTTATGGGTGCTAGTTTATTTTGTCAAATGTTTTTCTCTGTATCTATTAATATGGTCATATGCCTTTTATCCTTCATTTTGTTTATGTGGTATATCATGTTAATTGATTTGCAGATATTTTTATTAAGTATATTTTATTTATTATGCTAATACAGTTGTCCCATTTTTCCCCTTTGCCTCCCTCTGTCAGGTACTGCTATTCTCTCCATAATCCACCCCCTTAGTGCATGTCCATGGGTCATGTATGAGTTCTTTGGGTTCTCCATTTGCTATACTATTCTTAATATCCTCCTGTCTATTTGGTACCTGTCAATTATGCTTCTTATTCCCTTTATATTTTCTCCCTTACCTCCCCTTCGCACTTCCTCCTCCCCACTGATAACCCTCCACGTGATTTCCATTTCTATGATTCTGTTCCTGTTCTATTGTTTGCTTAGTTTGTTTTTGTTTTTGTTTCTTTTAGATTTCATTGTTGATAGTTGTGAGATTGTTGTCATTTTACTGTTCATAGTTTTGGTCTTCTTTTTCTTAAATAAGTCTCTTTAACATTTACTATAATAATGGCTTGGTGATGATGAAATCCTTTAGTTTTTTTGTCTGAGAAGCTCTTTATCTGCCCTTCAATTCTAAATGATAGTTTTGCTGAATAGAGCAATCTTGGCTGTAGGTCCCTGCTCTTCATGACTTTGAATAATTTCTTGCCAATCCCTTCTAGCCTGCAAAGTTCCTTTTGAGAAATCAGCTGACAGTCTTATGGTAACTCCCCTGTAGATAACTAACTTCTTTTCTCTTGCTGTTTTTAAGATTTTTCTCTTTATCTTTAACCTTTGACATTTTAATTATGATGTGTCTTGGCATGGGCCTCTTTGCATCCATCTTGTTTGGAATTCTCTGTGCTTCCTGGACTTGCATGTCTATTTCTTTCAACAAATTAGGGAAGCTTTCTTTCATTATTTTTTTAAACAGATTTCTAATTTCTTGCTCTTTCTCTTCTCCTTCTGGCACCCCTATAATGTGAATGTTGGACCTCTTGAGGTTATTACAGAAGCTGCTTGTACTATCCTCATTTTTTGGTTTCTTTATTCTTCTTTTTGTTCTGATTGGTTGTTTATTACTTCCTTATGTTCCAAATCAGTGATCTGATTCTCAGCTTCATCCACTCTACTGTTTATTCTTTATTTCAATTAGTTATCCTTTGTTTCTGACTGGATCTTTTCTATGCTGTTGTGGTCCTCCCTAAGTTCCTTGAGCATCCTTATCACCAGTGTTTCGAACTCTGCATCTGATAGGTTATCTCCATTTAATTTAGCTCTTTTCTGGGGTTTTGATCTGTTCTTTCATTTGGGAAATGTTCTATGTCTCCTCATGTTGGCAGCCTCCCTGTGTTTGTTTCTATGTATCAGGTAGAGCTGCTGTAACTCCCTGTCTTGGTAGTGTTGCCCAAAGTAGTAGGTGTCCTGCAGTGTGCAGTGACACAGCCTCCTGTATCACTCAAGCTGCGTACTCTATGTACACCCTCTGAGTGGGCTGAGTACACTCTCCTTTTATAGTTGAGCCTTGACTGCTGTTAGCAGGTCAATGGCAGGAATTTAGTCAGGCCAGTTAGTTTCAATACGGGCTGTAACCACCGACCAGCAACTCTCTCCCTCTGTGGAGAGGCAGCTATGCAGGGGCAGGGTAGTAGTGTTCCCATGTGGTCTGTCACTATCCACTGTGTATGCAGGCTCCGAGTTTTCCTGCATAGTGCATTCCAGGGTCAGCCACCACCCTTGTTCTGCCCAGGGCCACCCAGTATGAGTTACAAAGCAAGCTGCAGATGACTACTACTTGTGCTCAGCTTGGAGGTTCCCAGACAGTGCCAAACTGTGAACCAAAGCTGGCTACTGCGAGTTCTGGGCCTGACACTGCTTAGCCAGAGTTATGGGAGCTGAGGGCTTGCTGCAGCTGGCTGTTGATTGTTTGAGAGTATTTAGGAAGATGTGAAGCCTGAGCCTGAAGCCTGAGGACCAGCCACTCATATGGAAAAGCCACTGTTAGCAAATTGGGTGGGTCATAAGTTAGGTGGGATTCAGAGCCTTAAGGATTCCCCAGGACATGGCAAACCATGTGAGCCAGGTTGATGGAGTCTCAGATATGGCCACCACCTGCTGGCTCTGTGGCTCTGTGGAGAGAGGGCTCAGAAAAGGAACAATGGCCTCTGCCCACCTTTCTCTCTAGGAGGAAATTGTCCCCCAGCCCTCACTCTGATGCTGGACACTTCAGTCCCTCTACATATGTCTCTGTTGCCTTTCAAGCTTCCACCCTGGTGCTGAAGCTCAGAGGAACTGAATCTGAGTAAACCTATGTATGAACCCCTAAGAGCACTACTTAGGAATCTAGTACTTCCTTTCACTGATTCAAACCCCACTTGTTTTTACAGCCAGAAGTATGGGGCTTATCTTCCTGGCATTCAAACCCTGAGCTGTGAGTTCTGGTGTGGCACTGGGACTCCTCACTTCAGAGATATCCCTATCAAACTTTTATCTACCGTGTGTGTGTGGCACAAACACATTCCATGTCTCCTCATCTCTATGTTTCCATGTCTCCTACCAGTCTCGATGGATGTGGCTTATTTAGTTCCATAGTTGTTGGACTTCCATTTGATTTCTGGTGGTCCTGAGTGATGGTTTTTCTGTAGTTTAATTGTAATTTTGATGTGGTTGTGCAAGGAGGTGAGCCATGTTTACCTACACCTCCATCTTGACCAGACGTCTCCATTTCAATTATTGTATTCTTCATTTCTGACTGGTTTGTGAGTGAGTGAGTAAGTGAGTCTATGCTCAGGCCTTTCAAGAGGATGCCCAAGTCTACAGCAGCCCTTCATATAACCTGGACTGAATCCCTGCTATTTTCACAGCCACTGCTGCCCAGGCTAGGGAGGCTGGTGTGGGGCTGGTACCTGTTACTCCTTAGTGGGGAACCTCCACAGCTGAAATATCCCTCCCAATTCTGAATCTCCAACATGTGAGTGTGGGGCCATCTTGTTTTGGGTCCCAACATGGCATATTCTTTACATCCTTATTTATAGGATCTCTATTCAGCTAGTCTTCAGGTGGTTCTCAAGGGTGGCTGTTCTATAACTTACTTGTAATTTTGGTGTAGTCATGGAAATAAGCAAGCACAGGATTCACCTACTCCACCACCTTGACCAGAAGTCTCACAAGAGGTTAGTCTTGAAATAATACCAATAGTGTACTCCCGCAGGGAGCTCTTCAAAGAACCCACAGGCCCCCATATGAGAGCGACAGTATTAGACTCCTGAAGTGACAGAGGGTAGACAGCAGCCAAAAGAATCTAGAAATAGCACAAGGTAAATGAAAAAGCATTTTCCCTTTTCCTATCATCCTTTCTCTCTGCTCTGCAGAAGTGCACAGCAGCTTAATGAGTAGGGAAGAGAAAAATGAATGTCATAGGTGGAGCGATAATCCAAGGAAACTCAATTTCTGGTCTTCAGACTCATGGATCAGCCCTGAATTGAGAGGCAGGGAAAAGTTTGAATTGGGTGAGAGACTAATATTTTAGATTGGACTTAACTTTTAAATTTCTGAAAATTAGATGCTTTAATACATGTGAATGACTAGAAAAGAAATAGCATCTGTTCAAGAGAGACAATATGTAATGAAGGGAGATTTTTTTTTTCAGAATATGTTTGAAAACAATAGTGATAGAGGAAAAAATACATTTTCTATTTATACCCCTATCAATTCCACCTGGCTTACTAAACTAGTTGGTTATATACATTTAAACTAAGACTAATAACAACTAACACATTCTAAATAATTACTATATGTCATATCCTTTTCTTATCATTTTTATATACTTTTTTTTACCCTATCAGGTGGGTACTATTATTATTCCTAGTTTACAAATGAGAAAACTGTGGAACGGAGAAATTACATAATTTACCCAAGGTCACATAGCTATCAAGTCACAATCTCTGTGTAGATTCCTCTGGTCAATGTCTGCCTTAATCAGCTCAGACTGCTAGGACAGAATACCTTTAAACAGGTTCTGAGACCAATCTCAATTGAGGAGGATAGATGTTCCCTCACACCAACAAGTAATTTTCAAAAGCCAGCGGGATATCCCAGAATTGAGCTCAAGCCCATTCTGACATTATCTACCTGCAGAAAGCATGAGATTCTGCAGATCAGGACTTAGTCCCACAAGACTGCAAGCCCCCAATCCCATCAGATGTCAGTCAGAAGGAAAGATGTTGTTACCTGTGCTTCTGGCCAAATGGGTACAGACTGGAGATTCCCATGACCTACTCCTCTTTGGGTTCAATTATTTGCTAGAGTTACTCACAGAACTCATAGAAACATTTTACTTACTAGATTACAGGTTTATTATAAAAGGATATAACTCAGGAACAGTCAGATTGTATGGGAAGGATGCAGAGCTTCCAGGCCCTTCTCAGCCATACCACTTCCTGACATCTCCATCACACCTGGAAGCTCTCTGGGCCCTGTCCTTTTGGGTTTTGTGGAGCTTCATTAGGTAGGCATGATTGACTATCAAGGGTGCCCAACCTTTTGATGTCTCTGGGCCACACTGGAAGAAGAAGAGTTATCTTGGGCCATGGATTAAATATACAAACATATTAAATACAAAAAAAATTTCATAATGTTTTAAATAAATTTAAAATTTTGTGTTAGGCACATTCATAGCCATCCTGGGCCACATGCAGCCACAGACCACTGGTTGGACACCCTGGGATCATTGTCCACTGCCAACTTATTCAAGCTCCATTCCCCCTTCCCTCCCTGGAGGTTAGGGGATAGGACTGAAAATTTCTTTTCTTTTCTTTTCTTTTTTTTTTTAATTTTATTATTTCAACCCTCTAATCACTAGTTCACTCCCCTGGCAACTAGCCCCATCATTAGGTTATCTTGGAGCTTTCTAAAAGTCACCTCATTAACATAACAAAAGATACTTTTATAGCTCTTCTTACAGAAAGTTCCAAGAGTTTTAAGCCAGGAACTGTGAAACAAAACCAAATATACATGGGAAATATACTTTGGTCATCTGAATTACCAAATATATATATATATATATATATATATATATATATATATATCTTATAAGTCACAATACTGCAACCATAGACTTGGTGGCTTCTATACAACAGAAATTTATTTCTCATGGTTCTGGAGGCTAGGAAGTCCAAGATCAAGGCACTGGTAGATTCAGCATCTGGTTCAGAGATGTCCTTCTTCTTCTTATAACCTTACAAGGCAGAAGGGCACAGGAAGCTCTCTAAGGTCTCTTTAATAGGGTATTTATAAGGTCCCACCCCCATGACCTGATCACCTCTCAAGCTCCACCTCCAAATACCATCACATTGGGAATGAGGTTTCAACATAGAAATCTGGGGGGAGGGGACACAAACGTTCATTTTAGAGCACTGCCCCCAGCATTTTTGTCTGTTTTAATTTGAACGACTTTCAGCTGGGCACTACTCTTCAGGTCAGCACAATGCCACCACTCCTAACTGCCTAACATCCCCAAATGCCTGCCCACTTCATTAATTTACATGATCTACCTGGCTGACACAGACTTTTGAGTCTTCAGCTTCTGCCAACGAGCCTCACCGAATTCCTGGCACTTACCCTTGTCCTTCACCCATTTGCCTATCTTATCCTTCTCAATCTGGAACATGCTCCACAACCTCCTTTCCACAGCAACTACCACACTCAAACCTAGCTCAAGACCTATCCTGGAGTCTTCCCAAATTAACAGCAGCAAACAGTAATCTTTCCAATCCTTTGAATTCCAACAGGAGCTGCTAGCTGTGAATTACTCTCTTGCTCCTTTGCTTTTTTAATGCACACCTTATCTTCCTCCCTCCCCACAATCAGAGTACAAATGTAGTGTGACTGCCTTTTTGATGTATCAAGTTTGCCAGGACACAGTCCCCAGTTACTCAAACACTAACCTATATGTTGTTGTAAAAGAATTTTGCAGATGTATTTGGCATCCCTAATCAGTTAAGTTTAAGTAAAGAGAAGTATCCTGGATAACACAGGTGGGTCTGGGTTAATCAGTTGATGGCCTTAAAAAGAAGAGTGAATGTTCAGGGACAGAGAGAGAGAGAAATATTCCTTCTGCAGACAACTGCTTTGGCCTGTGCCCACAGAGCACCACCTGCCCATGATTGTCTCTTCCTGACTGCCTGCTCTGCAGATTTTGAACTTAAAGCAACTGTCACACTTGTGTAACAATTCCTTGTTTTACACGCACATACATATACATGCACACATATCTGTCCTACTGATTCTACTTCTCTGGTTGTGAGGCATGATAGAAAGAAGTTAGGGAAAACTCCAGACAATGGAATTAGGGAGAAGGATCAGACTTCACAGGCTGATAAGCCAGTAGGTCCTCTCTCCAGAACCCCCACCTCCATGCAAGACCAAAGGGAAAACAGCTCTTGACAGGAAACTCCTGCAGTGGTCACAGAAGTCAACAACAAGGACTGGCTAAAACCAGATCAACATGGGAAAAAAAGTTGACCAGAAAAGAGCCCCAAAGCGCATTATGCTATCATTACAGTAAAAACTGAGACCACAGTAGAAGGGGGACCAAGGGGGACAAATAACATGACACTTCTGTTTTCTCCATATTTGGAACAAGATCCTGGGCAGAAGGCAGAGTCAGAATTTGGCACCACAAAGTTCAGACACAACCCGCCCTTGGAAACACATAAAATCCACAAACTGACTGACCCAGTGTGCAACTCACTCGTGAATTTGCCCACATCTGCTCAGACATGTATTTTCACTTCTTTAACAGCAGCACCCTGTGAGACTTGCAACAGGGGCGGGCAGTGGGCAGATCCACCACTGATCCTGCCTCCAAGAATCTGAGTCCTAGCCTCTTTGTGTCTACCCGAATAAAACTTGCTTTTGCTTCACGCTCTCCCCCTGGGACTCATTCTTGAATTCCTTCCTGCCTGAGTCAAGAGCATGGAGGTCTGGACCCAGCCAGGGCAGGGCCACTTCCCCGGCACAGACTGGTCTCCCCAGACTGGTCTGGTAACAGCTGAACCCTGACCAAGATACACAGTCAGTAGAGAGAACTATCTTGTCTTTTTTAAACTACCACCATATTTAACATACATATATATACATATAAACTCATGTTTGCATACATAGTTAACATCACTGAATAAATCTAAGACATTAAAACCATGACAAAATACTATGTGCATGAAAAAATATGTAGGATATATTGGATAAACAAATGGAGAGTGATGGAAAAAATTGTAAGAGTAAGCCACTATAAATCATGAACCTTACACAAAGAATAATTTTGAAATGAATTCATAAAGTAGGTTTTAAATGTAGATTGGTCAGGACAATATTGGAGAATAAAATGATAAAAATACTTCTGAAACAGTATCAGTATAAGTAAACAATTAACCATGTGTATATCTACGTATTACGTCAAAGGTGTTCCAAACAATTAAGTTGCAACAAAACATGTATTTTATCTAAGTTCTCGATTTTTTAGTTCATTCTACCAAGCTGTCATAGTGATAGCAATAATTGATGTTTACCATTTTAATATTAAACTTTTCTCACTAATGGTACTAGATATAAACGACTTTGATTTGTGATTTTCCCCTAACACTGTGCCTTTAGAATGCATGACATGATTATGTATGAAATGGGAATTGGAAATTCCCTTAATATCCATGAGCATGTATTTATGCAGTCTTTAAAATTTAGAATTATGTATGTTGCCTAAGCACTGGATTCGAACACTCAAGTATAAACGATTACATATATATGGTAATTGTCCCACGTGTGAAGACATTGCAAGGACCAGAAACAGAAGCAAGTGAGACCAGAATTTCAAGGTTATAACTTGCTGGCCATGCCACCATCTACATTTTTTTTAATATTCTAAAATATTTTTTAAAATATTCTAAGTATATTTTTTAATATTCTACATATTTTTAAAATATTCTAAAGCTTCCAGTTAGCTATGCAATGATTCAGAACTGGCATGCAACACCACTAAAACCAAAAGACATGTTTTTGGTTTAAAAATTGATTTCTAGTGTTAGCTAAAATTCAGAAACACATTTGCTATTCTAACCTCATCATGCCTCCCCATACACTATTACATAAAATTATTTTAAACAAATGAAACTATGCAGATCAAGCTTATCTTTTCACCAAGTTATAAACCCTGAGTGAAAATGTTATAGTCTTTTTATTATATTATTTTAGGAGCTAGAGAAAAACTCCTGCCCCCAAATGTTAAATTTACTTCAAATTCAATTTAACAAACATATATGAAGTGTCTACTATTTACCAGCTGCTGACTTGACAAATGGGAATAAAACACAGTGGTTGCCCTCAAGAAGATCACTGTATAATAGAAACAACAACTATGAAACAATATGACAAGTATAATAACAGAGTTCTATACAGAACATTATAGGACCAGAAAAGAGTCTCCTAACCTGCAAAGTACAGGAGTGTCAAGGGTGACTTCCTGAAGCAGATATCCCTGAGCTGAGACTCAAAAGAAGAGAAGGTAGCCAAACAAAGGAAAAGGAGGAAGCCCTTACAAGTAAGTGGGGGGGTGGGGTGTCATAAGTAGAGCAAAAAGCAGAGCCAGCATGGTTTCCGTTACTGCAGATAATTCAGGGTTGTTGGAGCAGAGGGAGTGAGACACGGAGGGGCAAAGGGTAATAAGTAAACACCAGTACACAGATTGAAGTCCGTACTGAACCATACATAGGAGGAATACCAAAGCCTTTCCAATTGAATAGAGGTACTTGGCATTTGAGAGTGTGGAAAAAGGGAAAACCAGTACCAAAAAGAAGCTTAAGACATTAAAGACAAGCATTGCTCCTTTGTAATTTTGGTTAGGAGGGTCCTAAGCAGTTGTGCAGAAAGATAAACAACTTCCCCAGTAATATCAAAAAACATCATCCACATATGATTAAGCTTGCCTACAACATAAACAATGAAGCCACAGACACACTCAGACAATCTCAAAAATGTCAACAATGTTGTGATTAAGCAAAATGTTAGTTTGACGGTTGCATTCATTCTCATTACAGAAAAATTGTCCAAGGTGTATAATATCTCATCTACTATTAAGTCATTATAATGACAAATATCTCCCTAGGCATTCAATTCCCTCACTGTTTTCATGAAAAACAATAACAATGCATGTGACAAGTAATTCTTTCCTTCAATACATCTGAACTGTTGCATTTGATGTTACTAATATTGGAACTACCACTGGCAGGAAAATCTACTTGTTATCTTAAATTCTAGTAACGGTCTAATGATGGACAGCATTGAATAGACGTAATAACACAACACTATACAAAAGACTCCACTGGAGATCAAATCTATGGCTGATAACTAAGAATGTATGACAATTTTGCTCTTACCTACCTTCTGACTATCTTGTACATTGGTGGGTTTTACATAAGCATGAGATTGTCCCAAGGAAACTATGCAATTATAGACAAGCATTAGAACCTGGTAGTTAACTCGAAGGCCTTGGAAATCACATTGACCTGGATTAAAATCCATCCTCTTCCTCTACTAGCCCTGTGACCTAAGGAGATATATATATAACTTCCCTAAGCCTGGTAGAAAATGAAAAAGATAACATTTCATAAGCCTCCTGAGAAGTCCCAGCAGGATCCAGCCCCAGTTACCCCCAGGGTGACCAAACAATAATGCATCCTGTTGCATCCTTGAATTCGCTCTCCCCATTCTCTATATCAATCTCATCCCCTTTCTGTAACTCTGGCTCCCTGAGCTGAAAATACCCAAATATATGACTTCCATGCAAATTTTGTCACAGGTTTGATCTAAGGAGACAGTAAACGTAAAGTAGTTGAAGCCTGCGAACTTGATGGTAGACTGAAGTCAAAAGTTTCCAGTTTCTTACCAAACCAGACAGGTCTCCACAGAAACTAAGTTCTTCAAGGTGCTGGATACTTCTTTCCAGAACATTTTCTTTCCTCCAGATGTTCCCTAAGCAGCAAGAAAAAGTCGCCTCCAGCTACACCACAAGGGGTGCCTCAGTCGCCACTCCAAGCTTGTGCTCCCCTGGAAGCAGGCAGCAATAAACACCAACAGCTCAGGACCAATTGGTTGAGGGGGCGGGCAGGATACACAGGGCTTTTTTTCACCTGGATTGCCATACACAAGACTGGTGCCATAACGTACATTTTGATTGGCTTTCCCTTTTTGTACTTCCCAGTCCCTCATTCCTTCCCCTTGGGTTCACTTCCGAAGATAACGAAGTGCATCGAGCCCTTCTCTCAGCCTCGTTAAGAGGGGGCTAGCCTAATACCTATCAGCAGATTGCAGACTGCAACAAGCACACCCTAGGAGCAGGCCATGGCCTCAGGCTGTCCCAGAGGGCTGGCCCCTTTGTCAATAGGAGGAAGTCCTAAAATGGCCAGGCCCACAAAGTGTCACTATCCCTTTAAAATATATAGCAAAAAGCCACACATAGCAAAAGTCACATTACGAGCACAGCATTGGCATCACACTGAAACTGTTACGTTCCGTAATCTGGTTATGTTAGTCAGATTTACACGGAAGGCTTCCAGTCTTCAGCTATGTTTGGGGCAATCTGTTGATCACAGTAAGAGAGTCTCATAAGTGACATTAGTTTGGAAGACCCCCAGCCTCAGTGAGGTGTTATTTCTCCAACCTATTACAAAATCAAATGCCAGGGGCTGATGTTTCATTAGGAAAAATGACATATAACTAAAGAAAAGGTACTAATATATAATTCTATAGATATTACAGCTTGCATATAGCTTTATATATTTATAATTAATATCAAAGTGTAAACAAGTTAGACAACAGAGTGGAACAGTAATAATGGAGTTTAAGTAGAGAAAGTGTACAAAAAAGGGCGTGGTTAGTACGTAGTGAGTTTTATGTCATCTCTCAACTGCTCACTGAAGTTCAGTTGGCAAGAGTAGTCCATGGTTACTTATAAGTCATAATCAACAAGAATTGAATTAGTTTACCCTCCTCAGGATAGAGATCTGTGGTCCCAAGGAAGAAAACTAGAAGAAGCAGGTACTAACAAGAAACAAGAAGATGGGAGGTTTCAGGAGCTCTGCCCACCAAGATGGGGATGCCACAGTTCAGAGCCCAAAGTAGCTGCACAGCTAGTACACAAATTGACTCACCCATTGCTCAGGGACACATTCCTCCACAGAAGTGCAGAGAACTCCTAGTACACATTTCCTTTAATGAGTGCAATTTTCACTGGGGGAAAGAGGGATTGGAGTAGTGGGTATTTGCTAAACTAGTACGGATTTGAATTCTGTAATTTGCCAAGCATTGTGGTAAATGATTTGTACCGCCTACCATTTAAACATTCAGAATTTTTCTACAAAATAAATATTATAAGCCAATTTTGCAGGTGAGAAAGCTGAAGCTTGGGTTTTAAACAACTTTCCCCAACACCAAACAATTAATGAGTAATCAAGCCAGAAAACCCTGACTGACTCCCAAGCTCTTCTTCACTATACAAGGCTGCTCATCTTTCTTTTTATTTGAGGCAGGGCGAATTATTACCAAACTTTTAAATTATATCACAATTTTTATGAGTGGAGAAGTGTTTTCTCTACAAGGATTCCAGAAGTGTTCTATGTAGCATCTAGCTAGCTTAGTGACAAGAATAATTCTTGTATAGTCCAATACTGACACACACATTTAGAATTTTAGACCATGTTCCTGAATTAAAGTGAATTACATAGAAATTGACTAAAATAGGCCTGAGTTAATTGCTTTTGAATATGAATAAGTTGGAATTAAAGAATTAAATTTTTTAACTTTATAAATTAACAAAACTTTTTGGAGAAATAAATAGCCAGGGCTGATATCTTTCCTTAAGAAGAGAGAAAGCAAACATAGAAAGAAGTGTCATTTCCAGACAGAGACTGAACAGGGAAATGAAATTTAAGCTCTGGGTCTTCAACCATTCTTTCTGAGTCTAAGACCACTCTCCAGAGAATGATCTGGAGGGCCCTCTGCTCCAAGCAAATCTCTTTGGAGACAGCTCTGCATCTTGCTGCTCAGTTTTTTTCCTTTCTAAAAATGTTTCAGCTTGTCTTTGAAATATCTGTGGCATTAAAATGCAATTCTGTCTTCTCTCTTGCCTTTTTTCTGAACATCAGAGCATAATTACTCCCTCCACTGCTACTCATAACCCCTAGAATATCTACATGTATGCTGTATCATGCATGTGCTCAACAGAATGTTTTTCCCATGTAGAGAAAGCCTTGGAGATCTGACAAAGTTTTCAAGTTTCTTTAATAGAATGTTAAGCACAGTATCTTCTTTTCCTACATTTAATAAAGACCCTAGGCATCTTCTGTGGCTTTAAAGTCTACAAAATTACTATTCAATTTACATCCTTATGGTTACATGAATACCAGTTCCTCATAGGCATTGCGGTTGGCTTCTCCTGGATTACTTGAATGGCCTTATCCCTATTTCTCTTGCAAACAGTCAAAACTTTTGAGGTTCATGACTTTTTTTAGCCTTTTGGATGCTGTGTTTTATGGACAGCCTCATGCATGGCCTGGAGTTCTAAACCATGTTCACAGTCACCTGCATCATTGACAGACGCTACTATTTTTGGTAGCTTCAGGTAGCTTTTTGGTAAGAGCTTCAGGTAGAGGAAGATTTACAACAATAATAATATAGTATGAAATTATTTGCAAAGAAACGAATTACCCAATAAATACCCAGCATGGATATTAGATTGTATTAGCCTTGCATGCCATTTAGAGAAAGAAAACTACTTTGTAATAAGAAAATTATTGTTTATATCTCTGATCTCACCTGCTACATTTCTCTTCCATTTTGCTGATAATTTCTACGCTTTTATGAAGAGCAGTTCCAGACTCCATTATTGTTCCAGGCTCTGACATCCTCGTAGAAAATGAAAAACTGCCATACACTCTCCTCTCTCTCCCACTCATAAAGTCCTAGAAGAAGTGGATCAGACCAGAGAATCTTCTGACTTAGGGTAATTTTCTTCATTCTTTTACATAAATCCCCCAGGCAAGAATAATAAAGAAGTATTTGAAACCCAGTTCTAAATATTTCACTTGGAATCACCCCCTGAGAAGAATGGAACACCTGCCAATTACCATATCTGTAAATATTCTAAACCCAGTAATATTTTCATTAATAAGTTGACTGATCATTTGAGGGTGGGAGATGGGAATGGGTGGGGCAGGGAGCCATGGTGGGGCGAAAATGGAGACAACTTACTTAAACAACAATAAAAAAACAAGTTGAATGAACACAGCACGTAGCTGTCATCTCTGTGTACATACCCGACAGGAGAATTTTAAAAATAACATAAATAAGGTCAGATGATTCTTTCTTAAAATGTCTTTGTAAGGCATGGAGTCACAGAGATGAAAGTGTCCATAAAGTCCAGGCTGGTCCACCCTGGCTCTCTCATTTCACGGGTGAAGAAACTAAGGACCAAGGAAGTAAGGCAAGCTGTACAAGGTCATAGAGCCGGCACTGGTGCCCTAGTATCCTGAGCACTGATCTAGGGTTCTTGTCATACTGATAAAAATAATCTCTAACGTACTCTTTCATTATTTTCATAGCTTAGAAATTTAACACAGTGATTTGTTTTGTTTTTCTCAAGAGTTTAATGGTATACTTAGTCATCACATACCATTGCTCTTTCAGATATTTACTTAAACAAAGGTAACATCACTAAAATGTAAATGTTATGGTTCCATTTTCTTTTTTGTCCTCAATGTGTTTATTACAATGGTCTCCCACACACCTTCATTGAGGGAACTTTTAGTGCTGTTACCTTCTGAAGAAGCATCCTCTGTAAGCCTTGGTTTTCCTCTTGTAGGCTGGAAGAGGACAATGGAGCAGTTAACATACAAATCTGCCCTTTGTGCATGGCTACCGGCATTGAGGATTTCATTGTATCCTGGGCGTTTCACATCCACGAAGGAGGAACTGAGGCTCTGCACCAGGCACTTCTTGTATTTACCCCTTTCTCCTGGAAAGGGATAAAATAGGTCTCTTATGAGACACATGTTCTTATGAGGAGGCATGAGATGCATGTTCTCATGATTCTTATAAAGGCATTAATCTCATTCATTAGGGTTCCAATCACACAAACTCATTGAATCTTGATTACCTCCCCAAAAGCCCACCTCCTAATGTTATAAGGGGGTAAAATTTCAAAATACAGATTTTCAGGGACGTAAACATTCAGTCCATAACAGGGAATGTTCACTCAATTGTGCCTATATAATATGAAGTTCAAAGTACTTGAAATGAACTTAACCTTATTAGTCACTTAAGTTCTTTGGGGAAAATGGGAAATCTCAGCAATTAAATAATCATTCTTTAGGAGGAGAATGTACTATTTAATCTTTCTTTGGATTTCTTTAAATTTTTGTTTTATATTCTCTACTTCGATCTTCCAGTACTACAGACATTGCTCATTACCTGCTCCAACTCTGAAAATATCTTATTTGTACATGTCAGCATAGACAGAATACTTTATCAATAGTTTTGCTATTTTTAATGTATTTGTACCTCTAGGACACAAACTCTAAAGTAATCTATGAGTACCATAGAAAAATAATAAAATCAAAATTTGATATAGTTAATAGTATATTACCAAAATCTAGGGAAAATATGGTATACAAATTCAATTATCATGACACATTTTTAGATTTAAAAATTATATGTGTGAATTCTAATAGTTTCCAAATTACCCTTTGATGACAGACTTCAGAGAGTGAATCAATTGAATTTTAGTAGCAGTAGGCACTGCGATGCTGTGTTAATAGAAATGGTAAAGTGGTCCCTTGTTTTAACAACATCCTCTTCTTTTAACTTAGTACCAAATAAACACAACTCCTGGAATAAAGACTTAATAGGAAAAAAAGGGAAAACTTCCCAACAAATAATAGCAGCAGCATTTAAAGCACATGAAGAATTAAGATACATCTCTGCCACCAGATTAGTAATGAATAAACAGGGGCCACTAATTTTTACTGTGCTTGCAGTAAAACAGACCACACAGGTCTTCTCCTCTGGAAGCTGTAAGTAGTGGTTTAAAATCCTTATATGGCTTCAGCACCTGTAATGACTTAGGATGTTCAGGGATGTCCAGAGGAAAAGGTACTCAGCATTTTCTTACACATGCAGTTAAAAATAATTCCCCAACTGCTAGCTACTGTGACCCAGAGAACAGCTTCAGGCCCAAACACATTTTTTTTTTCTCTACTCACCTCTTATCTACATTAGCTTTTTTTAAAATGTGACTCATCAATTACCTCTATACAAATTCATCCTCTAGCCCTAATGATTGATATAAATGTTCCCCATCCATGATAACATAATTTACAGTACTAACTTCCTTTCATCTACAAGTCTGCGTAGGTTTTTGACTAGTACTAAGATCCCATATCACTTTAATTTTTCATACTGAATTCATTTCAAGAACTGTACCCCAGGATCCCCTCAGAAGGCATTTCGTTTTCAGGACACTCTGTAAACACCATGGCAATCTGTAGGCCAACCTGATAGGAGGCTATTTTATAGAGACCCCAAGGAACTGCCGCCGCCGCCGCCGCCGCTCCTGCTGCTGAAGGAAGACTCTCTCTCACTGTGTTGCTGCCCCCGTATTTGTGATAGTTCCTGCTAGCGGCTGTGTTCTGACTGATCGGGTACCAGGCTAACTCAGATATGGCAGAAGTCACTCTCTTGTGGTAGTTTGGAGAGTTGTACAACCTTTAGTTTTCTGGGAACAGAGCAGGATCAAGATGTTTATGTACAGGCAGAAAAGCCCCCACATTTCCCCTTCCCAACCCCAAAATCCCCACTGTCATGCCACTATCCAGCTGTGTCTATGTTACGGTAGAAATTTGACAGTAAAGAATTGGAGAGGCATCCCATGGATTCTGTGCATTTGCAACTTTTTTCCCTATAGTTCAATTCCAAACCTGCTGGTTTTAAAAAATAGCCATGCCTTTAAAAATTGTTCGATGTAGGACCTATGTCATAGAAAAACCCATTGAAATAACTGGAAGGCATACATATGACATAGTTAAGTGGGCATGAAATAGTTAAACAGCAAAAACTTGTCAAGGCAGCCAGTGAACAGCTTTTAAGCAAGGGCTGCTGATGTCATGGGGGGTTGCTGATAGCAAAACACAGGAAGTAACAATAAAGTAAATGACTTCTAAGTAGTGGGAGAGCCTTTTTTTAAGTAGTGCTCAGCCTGAACTTTATTGCATTGCCCATCCCTAGAATCTAAGAGAATCTTCAAAACTTCTCCATTGCTGCTGCAAAAAAGAGATGATTATTTCTGGGAGGCTGTAGAATAACAGAACAAGTAGCAGATGGGAGGCTAGTCATATTTCCAGCATTAACATGAACCCATAGACTAAGAGATAGAAAGCAAATAGCTACAGCCATGAAAACGAGTACACAGGAGTTTGTAATTCAAATGCTGAACTTTGTTGTGCCAGATAGAGTAAGAATTTTCCATGATTTGTCTACCAGCTCAGACACAAATAAGTGACCATGCCTGTATGGGCCACTGCAAGACGGAATGCATCAGCACGTGACATGGATCAAAGGGACACCAGGTGATAACAGAAAAAACAGGTGGCCGGACCTGAACAAGGGCAGAGACGTTTTCCTAGCCATGTCTGCTGCTTCCCGCAGAAATGGTGAGAAGAAACACAGAGAATACAAAACTGCAACAGCATTATTTCCAAATATTAGAGTTTGTTTTTTCTATAGCTGTGCATAATTTAATGATTTGGTAAACACAATTATTTCATTCTATCCTAAGCATTTAGTTATTAAACTTATTATCTTTTAGAGACTCTTTATAATATTTTCAACAATGCCATGTGACCATTTTTAAAGAGAGAAACTCACAAAATGTCCCAAATTAGGTTTTCCGACAAAATCTTTATGTCCAGGTAAGCATATTAAACAAAATGATGCCTGACCTAGGCCTAAGCCCTATGTGATATATCTTACATTATATTTTTATGCTAAGGACTAATATCTCATATTTACACATGCATGAGCTATGCTGCCTGGCCAAACTGCAGCATCAAAAATGACTAGCATTTTACATACTTTGTACAGAAATAACACATTATCTAAGCCTATTACTCTTATTCACCACTGAGAACTGCTAAGTTATCAGTTATAGAAACACAGCCCAAATGCATAATTCAATTTTCTTTTCTTCAGCAGAAAGAAATCCTCCCTGAAAAGAAAATGCTTCTCCACTTTTTAAAACTTTTTATGCAGAAATATTATCAAACTTACACAACTACTGTGAGAAAGAAGAACTTTCATACTCACCCAGATTCTCGATTTTATTACATTTGTTAACTTCCTCCCTTCCTTTCTACCTCTCTCCGTCCTGAACTACTTGAGAATAAGCTACACACACCATGCCTTTATTACAGCAAACTATCAAATCACAAAGCTTAACATTGATGAAATGTTATCTTCTAATATCTTAACCATATTTAAATTTCACCAACTTCTCCAATAAACCCTTTCAATAGCAAATTTTTCTTTGATCCAGGCTCTAATACAAAATTGTTGGACTTCCAGCCAAGATGGAGGCATAGGCAGACACACTGTGCCTCCTCGCACAAGGAAAATTAAGGACAACAAAGATTTAGAAACAGGAAAACAACCAGAACTCAGAAAATCGAACTGTTTGGAA
>PVKU01007504.1:0-86643 GCA_004027475.1 Anoura caudifer
CATAATTACATTAGCCAAGATTAAAATGAAGGAGAGAATTCTAGAAGCAGCAAGGGATAAAGGCAGAGTCACCTACAAAGGAGTTCCTATCAGACTGTCAGCTGATTCTCAAAAGAGACCTTACAGGCAAGAAGGGGCTGGAAAGAGGTATTGCAAGTCATGAAAGTCAAGGACCTACATCCAAGATTGCTCTATCCAGCAAAGCTGTCGTTTACAATGGAAGGGAAGATAAAGCGCTTCTCAGATAAGGTCAAGTTAAAGGAGTTCATCATTACCAAGCCCTTATTATATGAAATGTTAAAGGGACTTACTTAAGAAAAAGAAGATAAAAAAGATGAACAATATAAAAAGACAGCAAACTCACAGGTATTAGCAACCACACCTAAAACAAAAGCAAACTAAGCAAACAGCTAGAACAGGAGCAGAAACACAGAAATGGAGATCACATGGAGGGTTAGCAGCAGGGGAGTGGGAGGATGAGAGAGGGGGAAAAGGTACAGAGAATAAGTAGCATAGATGGTAGGTAGAAAATAGACGGGGAGGGCAAGAATAGTGTGGGAAATGTAGAAGCTAAAGAACTTAGGACACATGGACATGAACTAAAGGGGGGGAATGTGGGTGGGAGGGGATGTGCAGGGTGGAGGGGAATGATGAGGAAAAATGGGACAACTGTAATAGCATAATCAATAAAATATATTAAAAAACAAATAATAGAGCAATATAGACAGTTTGCTACAAAATGAAAATACACTGTAATTTTGGAAATAAGCCTTTGTAAACATTTCTTTGGTTGCAATTAACATTTACTATCCATGGCTCTGCTATGGATAATAGACTTGAAACTTGTTTTAAAAAATCTTTTATTTGGAAAGGAATATTGAATAAAAGATTTGCTAGAGTAAGATTCAACATAAAAAAGAAAAAAGAGAAAGTGAAAAGACAGCCCATGAAATGAAAGAAATTATTTGCAAATCATATGTGTCTGATAAGGTCTAGTATCCAGAATACATAAAGAACCCTTACAACTCAACAATAAAAAGACAACCCAATTTTAAAATGGATAAAGAATTTGAATAGACATTTTTTCAAAAAAGATGGGCAACCAACAAGCACTTGAAGAGATGCTTAACATTATAGTCATTAGGGAAATGCACACCAAAACCACAGGGAGAGAGAGCCTGACTCCCAGCGGTATGCTGCAGCTAAGGAAGTGTTGGTGACGATGTAGAGCAATGCGAGCCCTCCTTCACTGCTGTTGGGAATGTAAAATGGTGCAGCCATTGTGGGAAACAGTTTGGCAGCTCTTCAAAAACGTAAACAGATGACCCAACAATTCTACTCATAGGTATATAACCAAGTGAGCTGAAATTACATGTCCATACATAAACTTGTACATGGATATTCATAGCATTATTATTGATGATAACCAAAGAGTGGGAATAACCCAGTGTCCATCGGCTGATGAATGAACAGATGTGATACATCCATGCAATGGAGTATGATCTAGCCATGAAAAGGAATGAAGTACTGTCACATGCTACGACTTTATGCTACATGAAAGAAGCCGGTCAGAAAGAGAACAGATCGTAAGACTGTATTTATATGAAATGCCCAGAATAGGCAAATCCAGAGAGACAGAAAGTAGTTTAGTGGCTGCCAGGGCATGAAAGGAGTCAGGAATTGGTACTAACCGCTAATAGGTACAGGGTTTCTTTTTGGAGTACTGGAAATGTTCTGGAATTTGTGGTGATGATTGTGCTACATAGTGAATATACGGAAAAGCACTGGAGTGTACATTGTAAAATAATGAATTGTATGTTATACAGGGTGCAGCAAAAGTAGGTTTACAGTTCGTATGGAAAAAGACTTGCAGGTTATGATTATTACAATAGCTTAACTCAGTTCCGCATACTCACACTGTAAACCTACTTTTGCCCCACCCTGTATTAAAAATTACATTGTCTCAGTCTGTTTGGGCTGCTGTAACAAAATGCCTGAGATTAGGTTGCTTATACACAACAGAAATTTATTTTTCATGGTTCTGGAGGCTGAAAGTCTTCTGAGGATGCTGGCATGGTTGAGTGAGGGCCCTCTTCTGGATCACAGACTTCTCGCTGTGTCCTCTGTTGATGGAAGGGGTGAGCTAGCTCTCTAGGGCCTCTTTGACAAGGGCACTAATCCCATCCATGAAGGTTCTGCCTTTATGTTCTGATCACCTCCCAAAGGCCTCACCTCTTATAATGTTACTACCTTGGGCATTAGGTTTTCAGCGTAGGAATTTTGGGAAGACACAGACCATAGTAGAACTATATTTCAAAAAAGGTTAATAAGTTTAACTGCTCTAGCTGGGTAGCTTGGTTGGTTAGAGCATCATCCCCGTATGCCAAGGTTGCAGGTTCAATCCCCAGTCAGGCCACATACAAGAATCAACCAGTGAATGCATGAATATGTACAACAACAAATCGATGTTTCTCTCTCTCTTTCCCCCCCTTCCTCTCTCTAAAATCAACAACAACGAAAAGTTCAACTAATACGTATTGCATGTTCATTGGGTGGACAGGCATGCCAGAGCTTAGAATTATGATATTTAACTACACAGTGTAAGATAGCTAGAGAGAAATAGTGAGAAGACTGTTGAGAAGCACAAATAAAGGAAATACAGGAGATACTCAATCTTACTCGGAACCAGGGAGTTGCATACAGGACTTTGCAAGATGGGTAAGATGGAAGGGGTTTGGAATGGGGAATTTAAACAAAAAGAACAGTGTAAACAAAGGCATGGAGTTTGGAATATGAAGTACATAGGGTCAAGGTGGGACATTGAGGTAGATGATGCAGAAAAACAGGGTAGGTGATGCTAAGGAGTTTTGGTTTATTATTTAGAAATCACACTTTTAATTTTAGGTCTTGTCTGGTGGCAGAGGGAAGACCTAATTGGAGAAAAGAAATTAGAGTCAGGGAAACCAATTAGGTTATTGCACGGGGGGGGGGGGGGGGGTTTTTTTTTTTTTTTTTTAACTTATTATTATTTATTATTTATTTCTTAGGAGAGAGGTAATATGGGCTGAACTAGACCAGCAGTCGTGAAGATGGAAGGGAAGACTCAAATGCAAGTAACAGTGTAGAAACAGATTACTAGGTCTTGCCCCCCACTGTGGAGCAAGAGGTTAGGTGGTGAAGGAAAGAATGACCCTGAAATTGTGAATTTGAGCGACTTGAATTTGAGTGACCATAACAATGGTATTAACGGAGAGACAGAGGACAGTGAGAAAAACAAAAGAGTGAATAGTGCGGAGAGGGAGACACCACTGAACTTGGCAATTAGAAAGTCATTGGTGACTTGGAAGACAGAGCAGTTGAGGTAAGTTGTTGCTGGACAAAATTTCAAAGGATGGTTGGGGAAGATTGCTGTAGGAGGAGAAAGCGGGAGGCAAGAGAGGGAGACTTGTGAAGCTTGGTTGTGAAATGAAGGGAAAAAGAGTTGATAGAGGTAACAGGTGAGTTAAGGGATTTTTGCTTTTTCAGTCACTATGAGAGGTGTAGACATGCCTCTAGGAGGAGTGAATCCTGCTGGCAGTGACCCAAGATGCACAGGAGAAAAGGCTGGTGGGTTGGGACCAAACCTACAGGTGAAGGGTTTGCCTCCTCTGTATTTGCATCTGTCTTCTGTCATTCAGCATTATTTGATTTTACCCATGTTGTATATAGGTAGCTAGTTTATTTTTAATTGCTGGACGCTATTCCTTTGTATGGACTCTACTGCAGTTTGTTTATCCATTCACCTGCTGGTAGACATTTGTGTTATTTCCAGTCTGGGGTTATTATGAATAAAGCTGTTGGGAACATTTGTGTGCAGCTGTGGCTCTGTGCTTGCATTTCTTCTGACTGACTGCATTGTATCTTTGCCAACATTTAATGTTGTCATCCTTTTACAATTCTCTTCTCTTTTCTTTCCCAAAAGACCAGCATGGGAAGTTGCTTTTATCTTTAAGTTTGTAAAGGAAGTTTAAGGCCCTGGGGGTGCAAGGAGGTTCATCTCTGTGAATAGTTGGGTAATGGTCTGAGGTGGATGATGGGAAGGGCATCTCTAGAGGCTCCTTGAGAAAGAACTATAGGACATAGAAAGTTTAACTTATTTCTTTCCCATCATGTCTAGTCCCATGTGACTTAAAAATTTTAACAGAAATTATCGTTACAGGAGTTTATAGCACAGAACGACTCCGCAGGCCTGAGGACAGGCATTACTGACTGCCCTCCGCCCCTTGTTCTGCCCTGGCACTGTCCAGCAAAATCTAATGCAGCGACAGCCGCTAGCCACAAGTGGTGCTTGAAGTGTGGCAGGTGCAACTGAAGAATTTTTAATTTTAATTAATTTTAATTTTGTCGTATGTGCCTGTTGGTCACTTTATTGAACAGTGCAGTTCTAAAGTGTTATTTTTCAGGAAAGATGGTCTGACAAGAAATATACTCATTGAGTGGGACTCGTCAGCTGAGCTGGCTCTGGGGCAAGCTCGTGTTTTCCCTCCCACATCCCTTTCCTGTGGGGAGTTTGTGTGTCTCCGGAGAGCCGTCCCCGAGGCCTGCAGCACCCCAGACACAGGGAGAACCAGCGGACTCAGGAGTGCTGCGGTGCAGGCAGGGGCAAGTTGGTCATCAGCTCTCCCAGTCAGGGGCTGTGTTTTCCCTGCTGAATTTGCCCCACTAAATTCTTTAGTGAACGGGAAATCATATACTTTATCCAGTTTTTAAAGTGAATCTTTGGACAAAATTATGTTACTTAAATTCAAAAGCTGTGCAATGTCACCCAGAGGAGTCCTGGTTAAATCCCCAATTTTTCAAGAAAGGGAAACAAATTCTCTTTCTGTCTTTTAAAGGCTCTCAAATAAATAGTGATATAATTACTTCCACTAAAGCTTCATTCTTTTGAGTGGCATTGAATTAATAATTTTTTACGTTTCAAATTGTTAATGAAAACATTTTACAACCTTCAGACAGTTAAATGTTCTAGTCTCTCAGATTACTAAACTTATATAAAATTGCTCATCAATTTTGTATTTTCTTTTCTTAATAGCTGCATGGGTCTAGTGGCTGGGCTCTCTTGTTATTCTTTCCTAGAGGCAAGGTCAGTGTTAGAAAAACTGAGGAATTTTCCCTTGGCATTACTGTGGTAAGTAAACAGCTACTATTTTTGGGACTTACATTGTGATGAGAAAATGAGATACCCTGCTTGGCTTACCATAAAAACACAGATGCTTCTAGATTCCAGCAGGGAGGCCTTTTGCTCACAGCATCTGTTTTAGTTGGCCAGACAGATGACTTCTAAAGATTTTTTCACTGTTTTTTGAAGGACACCACCTCTTTGACAAGTAAACAAGTTTACAAATGAGAAGGTTAACTTAGCATTTTGTAATTTTTGTATCGGTTCTCTGTCGTTTTGGGCTGTTAGATAATTAAGTTATATCACTTCCTAAATAAGCTTTGTATGCATTATTCTTTGAATTGTTTATTTCGCAGTTGAGATTGCTTTGTGTTGGTCCATCAGGTCATTTATTCACACACTTTTGGTGGGCACTCCATGTGGGCCAGGCCCTGTGCTGCCCTGGGAACCGAAAACAGGGGCTGGACACAGTCTCAGTTCTTGAGAAGCGTACTGTCTTTTATGGAATGCAAACGTGTAAGCGGACAGTAAAGTAAAAATGCAGTTAGGTGCTTCCACTGGAAGTTTATTCTGTCAGTTTTGTGGGGAAGGTAAGGTCAGAGTGGATGCCCAAAACTGCAAGTAGTACCAAACCCTATACATACTGTGTTTTCCCCTGCACAAACACACCCATGATAAAGTTTAATTTATAAACTAGGTGCAGTAAGAGATTAACAGTAACTAATAATGAGACAAACAATTACAACAATAGACCGTAATAAAAGCTGCATGAATGCGGTCTCTGTGAGTTTAACTGAGACGGCTCCCGGGTGCCTGATGAGCAGGTGTTCCGTCCAGGGCAGGCTGCAGGCTGGGGTGGGGGTGGGGGTGGGGGCGGCACAGGATTCCATCACGCTGCTCAGAGTGGCACGCAAGTTAAAACTTAGGAACTGTTTTTTCCTGAAATTTTCCATTGAATAGTTTTGGAATGCCGTTGACTATGGTAACTGAACCTTCTGAAGGCAACACCATGGATAAGGGAGGACTGCTGTAAAAGAAAGAACTTTGCCGGTGAAAGAGGCCCCAGGGTGGGTGAGAAATTAAAAAGCTAGGTACATTTTTGTCAGGTGGCTAGCCAAATTGCGACCATGCGCAGGAATTCAGAAAGCAAACTTACGGCCTAGACTTTATTCATTGCCTCTTCTAAATTAGAGATTTCCAAACAGTTTGCCATGGATCCGGTGGGTAAGAAAATGTATTGGTCATGGTATCACACATGTGTATATATATTTATAACTTATATACTAATAGTTTATATACATAATAAAACATATGCCAAAAGAAAAAAGAATAAGCCAAAGATGAAAAATATATTCTTATTTTTTCTTTTATTTATTAATAATAAGGAAAGCAAGACAAATACCATATGGTCTCACCTTTAACAGGAACCTAAACAACAAAACAAACAAGCAAAATATAACCAAAGACAATGAAATAGAGAACAGGCTGACAGTGACCAGAGGGTAGAGGGGAGGGAATTTCAGGGGAAGTTCAGGAGAAAAGGGGAAGGGTTTACAGGAACAAATATAAAGGATACATGGACAAAAACTAGGGCGGGTAGAAATGGGAGGGAGGTGAGGAGGGATGGGTGGGTAGATGGGATGGGAGTAAAAGACAGAAAACTACTTGAACAACAATTAAAATAAAATTAAAAATTAAAAAAATAATAAGGAAAGCAAAGTGATGCTTCATTATTCTCGGTTTAGTATTTTCTGATATACCTATTCAGTGATCAGTTTCTAAATTCAGTTTATTTTGCTACTTCAGTTGTTTTACAAATCCTTCAGTTGCACATAATCCCACTTCAGAGACCACTGCTCTAGGCAACTGGGATAAGTGGATCAAAACTAGCCCTTGGCGCAGGGGTGTCAAACTCATTGTCACCAGGGCCACATCAGCCTCACATTTGCCTTCAAGGGGCCGAATGTAATTTTAGGACTGTGTAAATGCAACTTCTCCCTAACAGGTGAGCGAGAGCTCGGTGCTACTGCCAAGTAGAGACAAGGTGCGGGGCCGGGTAAAACAAGGTGGAGGGCTGGATTCGGCCCCTGGGCCCTGCGTTTGCCACCTGTGCCTTAGTTAAAACAAAAGGGAGGCAAAAAGTAATTTATTTTCCTCTATAAATTTGTGTTTGGGAAACAAATTTTAGATGCTGTGAGCAAAGAATCAGGTTTGGCTTGAGGTTTGAAGAATGGGCACTTTAGTCATAACTGTGGGTATCATATTTTACTAATTAGGAAACCTTTGGGAATGGTGGAGGTTTACTGGTTAAATATAGTATATGGAGGAATGTTTTGCTAGTTAGTGTCTGTTGATCAAAAATTGTTATTTGCTGTTTTTAAAAAATATACCCTGTAATTGTCTTTGTTGAGAGATATTTGGAAGATGGTTTTCTCAGACTGCAGGAGATATGGTTCATAGCCACTTGGGATCTCTTATAAAAAGATAGTTTTTAATAGCCAAGTGCTGGAAACAGCGTAAGTGCCCATCAGTAAGTGAGCAGATCAAAAAACTGTGTACAGCCCTGGCTGGTATAGCTCAGTGGATTGAGCGCAGGCCTGCGAACCAAAAGATTGCGGTTCGATTCCCAGTCAGGGCACATGCCTGGGTTGCAGGACAGTTCCCAGCAGCGGATGCATGAGAGGCAACCATACGTTGATATTTCTCTTTCTCTCTCCTTCCCTTCCGCTCTTTTAAGATAAATAAATAAAATCTTAAAAAAAAAACAAAACTGTGGTACATTTACACAATGGAATATTACGCAGCAGAAAGGAAGAAGGAGCTCTTACCCTGCATGACAGCTTGGGTAGAGCTGGAGAGCATTATGCTAAGTGAAATGAGCCAGGCGGTGAGAAACAAATACCCTATGATCTCACCTATAAGTGGAACCTAATCAATAAAACAAATGAGCAAAATATAGCCAGAGACATGGAAATAAAGAACAAAACGACTGACCAGAGGGCAGTAGGGAGGAGGATAACAGGGCAAAGAAGGGGAAGGGTCATCAAGGAACATGTATAAAGGGCCCATGGACAAAGACAATGCGGGGTGGAGAGGATTGAACGTGGGAGGTGGGGGTGGGTAGGGTGAGGGAGAGTAATGGGGGAAAATGGGGACAACTGGAATTGCCCAACAATTGAAAAAAAGAGTAAAGAAGAAAAGATCGTTTTCATGATACACTTTATCAAATTTCTTAATTTACTTCATTGTGTTTGAATCAGTCAAAATTCTTCTCTTTGAAGGAGATGGAAGACCAACTCAAATAAGCTTGAGCAAAAAAAGAAAATTTCTTGGCTTATAACCAGTGTTCAGGACTCAAGACCTTTAAGTTGGTTGTTGGGTCTGTGCTGCAGAGTGTTTGTCTGGGTCTGTGTTACCTTTGCTTTCTCTGCGATAGTTTTATTCCCTCTCAGAGCAAAGTCTTCCCCCCCCCCCGTGGTGGTGAGGCCGGGAAGAATGCCTTTCCTCCATCACCGGTCTGCATGCCGTACTGTGGGTGGAATGAGACTCTGTGTGGCCGTGTGCGCTGTGACCAGCACACCCACAGAGCATGTGGAATGAGGAGGGAACCGTTTTCCAAAGAAGGATTTGCTCTTTCCTTATGACGGAGTGCTGGGAGTCAAAAACAGTTGTTTGCCACAGGTGGTGTGGAACAGAGGATAGGAAGGCTTAAACTATTCTTCTCATTCACAAAAGATCATTTTATTTTCCTAACCCTTGATTTTTACAGAGTATGCAAGCTGCGAGATGTCCTACAGATGAATTGTCTTTAACCAACTGTGCGGTTGTACACGAAAAAGATTTCCAGTCCGGCCAGTGAGTATTTAACCCTGTTTTTCTGCTAACCTGTTAGGTGGTATTTTAGAAAGTAATTTCTAAATAACTTAGCCCTTATTTTTTAGTAAACTTAAGAATAATTTCATATTCCTCTTGCTTATTTAGAAAATGGAAATGAGAGTTATGTATTTCAGTCTTTACTCTGTTAAACTTTTGTAACAATAATCTTTTTAAAGTCATGCATTGCTTTTTACAACTTTCATTTTTTTTATTGATTTTCTTAGCAGAACTGGACCTACTAGTTATATGAATAGCGTGGTCATTAGGTTTTTGGGTCTGGAGTCACTTGTCTGAGTATGGGTTCTGGCTCTGCCAGTTACGAGCTCGAACACTGTGGACAAGTTAACCTGTAAAATGGGGATGAGGGTGGTATCTTCCTTGGCGTGTTTGTGAAGAGTGAGTTATCCAGATAAAGCACTTGGAGCAGTGCTGAGCACATTAGTGAGTCCTCAGGACGTATTTGCCATTTTAATCATTGCTGCTAAGATACTGTAAGAGATATGAAAATTGAGAGACACACAACAAATGTAGGATCTTTACAAACATTTTTCATTGTCATTTATTTTAACTGATTCATGTCACCTGCTGCCACAACTTCTAAAGGCCCTGCTCTTGCATGCCATCCGCATACTTCCGAGGCCAGTAGAGGTCAGGAGATGAAGGGGTGCTACCAGAAGGCAGGCTAGGGAGGTAAAGAACAATGAAGCAGGCTTTTAACCGAACCTTTCTTTGTGTATTTTTTAAGCTTTCTGTGAAATACTTGAGTTTCACAGAGTTAGAATTGATAATAATCTGTGGTTTTCAGCTTTAGAGTAAGGGGCTGTACTATATGATTGTATTGGTGCTGTTTTCTGTTCTAAAACTTCTGTGATGCTAAGTTGAACTCAGAACTCCCCACACACAAACTGGAGTGTAGATAGTCTGTGTGAGCATTTGTGTCGGGAATTCTTCACCATGTGTCAGATGTCCACTGTGCTCGCAGTGGGGCTGCTTACAGTGCGGCAGCTACGCGGGCCTTGTGCGCTGGTGGCAGACTGGTATGCATGGAAACATTGACCATCGATATTAAAAAATTATAGCATCCTAAAGTTAATTTAAAAAAGAAAGTGTGTAACAGTTTGGAGCTTCTATCTCACACCCAGTTCTTGGTAGTTTCTTAGTGTAAGAGAGTATTATGAAATGACTAGCATTTTATCTATTTATGGGCAGTTTCTTTTTTTCTTTTTTTTTTTTAGATTTTATTTATTTATCTTTAGAGGGGAAGGGAAGGAGAGAGGGAGAGAAACATCAATGTGTGGTTGCCTCTTGTGCGTCTGGCCTGCAACCCAGGCACGTGCCCTGACTGGGAATCGAACCGCGATCCTTTGGTTCGCAGTCCTGCGTTCAATCCACTGAGCTACACCAGCCAGGACATATTTATGGGTAATTTCTAAGCAGGGTGAATTAGCACAAAATTTTTCGAAATAGTAAATATTGATATCTATATGAAAGCTGATATAATTTGTGAAAAATATTTTTGCCATCTTTTTAGTTTTACGGGTTGTTACTGTTTCAACCTGTTGTGCGAGTCTGCAAAGAGATTTAAATACTTGTCCTAAAAACTAACTTTTTTTTTTACTGTCATATCCTGCTTCTATCTTTGATTCTCCCCCCTCTAGTCTATTTTGGAGGTGAAATAATTTTCGGGAGAAGAAACTCATCTAGTTTTTAATTTATACTAAGGATTCGAAGTTACTATCATCATTTTATGTAAAGTGAAAATGTAATGACATTGATGTGTTGGATGGCATGTACTCTCTTGAACCTGGCCTTTATTCTGCTTGATGTGCGTTTGGCCCAAGGTGCTCCCTATGCCTGGAAAGCATTTTGAATTGCTGAAATTTTTGGAAATGAAATTCATGGTCCTAGTCCTTTAGGACTCTCTTGTAAGGCTGTGTTTCCATCTGGCGCGCACCAAGTCTCGGTTGTTGGACACGAACCAGCACACTTGGAAATGGTGTTCTTCACGCCCTCTGACGTGTAGACCTGACTGTGTTTCTGTCTCTCAGGCACGTGGTTGTGAGGACCTCTCCCAACCACAGGTACACGTTTACACTGAGGACCCATCCATCAGTGGTTCCGGGGAGCATTGCGTTCAGCTTACCTCAGGTAACTTGGATGTTGATTTACCCTCTTCCATTCTTGAAAGTCATAGAAGAATCCGTTCATTTAAAGCAAGTGTCAGTCACCTGGTAACTGTACTGATGCACACTAAAGAAAAAGACTTAGGTAATAACGTGGAATTTAAAGACGTATCTTTTATTGCCAGTTTTACTGTGTCTGCCTTTTATTGCCTTGATTTTTTCCTAATTAAAAAAAATTCTAAAGTAATATCAGTTAGCTATCGAATAAGGTGTCATGTTACTTTAATGTTAACTCCCAGGGTAACAGAGAGGATAACATTTAGTTGTAAAATTGCCATAAATGCAGTGATGTCAAACTAAAGAATATGATACGAGCAATTGTTCTCTCCAATTACAACCTCACTTGCTGGACTCCGGCAACGGCTGGGTGGGTGATGATCACATTTGTAACTGTTGGTGGATTCTTCAGAGGGAGATTGCCTAGTGCTGCCCCAGGCACGTAGTACATAACCTGGGAGTACTAGTCTGTACCCTCTTCTCCCTTATCTTGCTGATGCTGCTATTCCCACAGTGTAAGCTTTGTGAATACTACCCCTAGCTTCTTCTAGTACGCTAATAGGCATTGATTTACTCCTCTGGAGGTTTAGGGAAAGAGATCAAACACTCATTTTGGGAACTATTAAATATCTCCTAAAGCTCTCAGAAATTAATTAATGGAAAATCACCACTCACTGTTCCCCTTTTCCCTGTTTGGGTGCATTTCCATCATCAGGGCTACATTTCACATTTGTTTCTATAGATCAAAGGTTTGGGATATTCCAGGGTTTGCCAGCTTTCACATAGCTCCGCTCGGGAATATGCTGGTTAGAAACAGGGTTTCTGACTATTTCTCCTTGTCTTTCTGCTATTAGAAAAAATGTTTCCAAAATTTACTATAAGCCAAGCATGAGTCCAAGTACTTGTTCATTATTCACTCATTTAATTCTCAGAACAACCTTATACCAAGATACTATTATTATCATCCTTTGAGATTGTCTTTGGGATTGAAGTACAGAAGCTAAATGTGGCTTCTCTGTGACCCCAAGTCTGGACTTAACCAGCGTGCTGCTGCATTTCAGGTTGGCTGTGGGTGGGATGGGATGTTACAGAAGAGGGGTGTGACGGGCAGGGAGGAGGGAGGCGTGACCTGTGGTGAGGAAGCTGGAAGGGAGAGAACTTAACGTTGCACGAATTTAAAATTCAGCATCCCCTTCACTATTCACCACAAAACCCGCAATGTTCAGACGAATAGACAAACTGTTGACTTTCAGCAAAAAATTATTTTTCTCACTGTTCTTTGCAGTGCTATCAGTGATTACTAATTTTGAACATATTCTAAGCCAGTCCCAAATTGCTGCCTAAACACAATCTGGCCTGCCTCTGTGGATTATTGCTGTTACAACCAGTTATGACCGGGGAGAAGCTAACGCCTGGCAGCAAAGGCCTGAAAACCCTTTGGCTAGTCCACAAAGACTAGTTGTCACCACCTGATTATTTGGATCCCTGCTTGGGCTTCAGTATATATTGTCTGACCAGTTTTAATTTGATGTATGAACTGACTTTTTTTCTCTTTGTGATACTGTAACAAACAGTGTAACTAACCACAATACATTTAGAACACTGAAATATTATCTAATACTATAAAGATCTTCAGGAGTATTAAATTATCCAGTGGTGCCAGCTTCACTGTAAAAAGGCAAGCTTTGTATGTTTCGGGTTGGATGTTCAGATACAAACTGTAGCATGTAAGTTTCCTAGACTTCTGTAACAAAGCACCACAGACCAGGAGACTTGCAGTGACAGAAGTTCGTTCTCACAGTGCTGGAGGCTGGAAGTCTGAAATTGAGGTGTCAGCAGGGCCGCACTCTCTCTGAAGGCCCTGGGGGAAAATCTGTTCCACGCTTCGCTTCTGGTGTTTCCAACAGTCCTCGATGTCCTTTGGTAGACGCATCACTGTGGTCTCTGCCTTCATCGTCCCCTGATTTTCTCCCCATGTGTCCGTGTGCCTTCTCTTCTTACAAGGATACCAGTCATATTGGCTTAGGACCCACCCTAATTTGATATGACCACCTCTTAATTTGATTGGTCTATGCCAATGTGCAAAGACCCTTTTTCCAAATACAGTCACATTTACAGGTGCCAGCGCAAAGTCTTTGACGTGTCTTTTTGTGGGATGCAGTTCAACATATAAGAGATACTGTGTTCTGTTCTTTGAATGTGTTCCTGAAATTAAGAGAAATTCCTCTTTTCTTCATTCATCTAATTTTGATTGATTTGGCTCTGTCTTTTTTTCTCTTTTATTTTACAGCGAAAATGGGCTGGACTTTCTATTGGGCAAGAAATAGAAGGTAGGTAAATATTTTAGCCACCTGATAGTTACGAAGACCTGTGTGCCTTCCGGTTGATGGTGGTTAGGTCCTTACACATTCATCACAGTCATGTCACTGGTTAGGTCTAGGAGACTGGACAGTAAATAACTGTGGTGCCTGTATCCCGACCTCTTTATCTGCCTGCTGTTCTGCCTGGAAGTTACAATCTAACAGGGGAAAGAATATCCAATATTCATAACTCGCAGAACCTGTACAAGGTGATGTGCACAGACATTACCATTAGGAGCTCATGCAGAAGTGCTAAGATAGAACGGGAAAGGATGAATCGACTGCAGACTGGAAGATGAGCCAGAGAGACCTTTCGAGGCACTGGTGTTGAGCATGGCTGTTTTCTTACGTGGTGGTGACGTTTTTGAGGAGTACCTTTATAAAGTAAGGAGTTGTTGGATAAAGGTACAGTGTCAGTTGCACAGGATGAACAAGTTACGGTGACTACAGCTAATGGTGCTGTATTGTTTACTTAAAATGAAAACAAGAGGGCGCAGATGAGACACTAGATTTACCCTAAGGATTTTTCTGTCTTTAATGTCTGATGTCCTCATTAGGATCTTTTTTGGAATTGGTCACTCTGTGTCCATCACCTGGGTGTACAGTGGGTTGTTGCAGTATGCAGGTGTAAGTTTTCTTTTATTTCCACGAAGTTTTCTTAGATTATGATATTGGATTATTCAAATATTAGTTCCAACCTGATTGTTTTGATTTTCTTCTCAGGGGCTCCAATTACATCTATGCTGGACCTTCTTTGCCTGCCTTCTATTGTATCCACTTTCTCTCTGTTCTTTTAAAATTGTTTCTTCATCGTACTTTTTGTCATCTTGGTTGTTTTTCTGTCATTTTTTACTGCCTCTTATTAAATATTAATTTGAATATATTCTCTCAGGCACTTTTATTCTTCACTGCTGAAATAGTTTTGTCTTTTTCTTCAGCTTCTTTCTTGAGTTTAGCTCTCATTGCATTTCTTTTGCTTTTCTATTTGTTTTTAGTTTTTAATATTCTGATTTTAGCTGTTTCTATCATATAGCTAAATACTTGTTTGAGGATAATTATTTTTTGAGTTGGAGGGAACTTAAATATTGGGGTTATCTTTAGCTGGCTTTGTCTTTTTCTTTGTGGAAGTAGTATGAGAGCTAAAACTTTCTGGTTGGGGATAAAAATAAAATAAATTACTTTAGATACAGGAAGCTGGTGAAGAGGTTTATGTAATTAGCGCTTTCTAAATTTGCCTGAAAGAAACATTTGGGGAGTGTGTTTTTAAAAGAAACTCCTGGGCCTCTCCCCAGGGTGGGAAGGGTGGAGTCTGAGTCCTGGATCTGTGTTTTTAACAATCTCCCATAAGTGGTTCTTATCAGCTGCATTTTGGGGAAAACCAACAGAAGTGATTCCCTTAATCCTCACCCCCTCATCTGTAGCACAGTGAGAAGCTGAGGCAGTGGGGGAGGTCACCACCAAAACGAAGTCAGTTAGTGCGTGAAGCAGGGATTCTCTATTTGCAGACATTAGCAGAAATAAAAATGAACACTTGTTAAGCCTAATGAGAAAATAGGTAGGTGCATAGCTGAGGTTTCTAATTTCCTTAAACTTCTTTTTCTAAATATGGAGTAAAGAGTGAGCTTAAAGTTAACTTTTAATGTACATAAATTTTGTTTTGAAATGGTGTGAACGTTCAAGGTTATAAATCTTGATGAACTGAAAATGCGTTTGGTGGCTTCAGTTATTTTTAAAGCATTCTTCTGCTACCAGCAGTGCTCATCTGGATTGGAAAGTCAACTCTTTAAAAGGTGAATCAAACAGACTTCAGGGGCAGAATTATAAAACGCAGTACTGGGTGGTGCTAAACTGGAGTAGGTTTGAGACAAGGAAGGGCATGGGGGCCTGAGGGATGTGGAGGTGCGGCCCTGAAGGTAGCAGGCTGGTTCCACGGAAGGAAGATGTGGCCTAGACAGGGTAGGAGTGGGTACGGAGGGGAGGGCGAACCTGGAGACTCCGGAGCCTCAGCTCTATCTGTGGGGGGAGCATTTCTTAGTCAAGTCATCGGTTTTATTCTCAGGAATCTTCTAGAGGAATCATTTCGTCTTCTCTTCATCTGGAAATGGCATATTTTAAGTGTTACAGGCTGATGTTCCATTAACATGTTTGGCCATTATAGTATACCTATCACTATGATATCTAAGTTTATTCAAAGCATTGGTATAATTGTTTTTACTTATAAAAACATGTTCATTAGTCTTTGACATTAAATTGCCATTAGCAATAAAATAAGAAAACATTTTCAACCCTCCAACCCTTTTGTGGCACCTGTCCCCTTGGGGGCTGATGGTGGCACTGCTGGTGTGCTGCCCGAGATTCTGTCCCTGGCACTGCCTGCAGCACGCGCATCCCCTGTCAGCAGCCTGGTCCTTTCTGTTTAGGACATTGACCTAGATCAGATGCTTTTGAAAACTGTAGTCAGTAATGATGACATTTTAATTTGCTTATTCAAAGTCCTTGCTATCGAGATGATACACACATGTATTCATATGTGTATACACACATAATGTATATGCAGTGTGTCATTATAGAATTGCTTTGGAGTCTTTAATGCACAGAATGGCATACTATACAAATCTTTCTGCAATATCCTTCTTTTTATGAATGATATGCTTTAATGGGCCATTCATCTATATTAAATATACATCACTTTTAATTGCTATGTAGTATTTCATATTTGTCATATTTTATTCATTTCCCTACTAATGAGCATTTTTTCGGTGTTTGAATATTACAAATAATGCTTTGATGAAACTCTAGACTATTGATCTGTTTTTAAGCAAATGTTCGAGTCTTTCTGTGACAAGACCCCTGGAAGTGGAATTGGTAAATCAACTAATTCATATTCACATTAATATTACATCCTATACATACCATTACATTCCACACATTCACTGTGTGGGGAAACAGCTGAGCTCTCTTGCTTATGAGTGTTACTTAGCATATAACCTGCACTTTCTTGGACATTTAGGAAAGAACAAAACATCCAAAAGTGGAGGAGGCAGGAGAGTATTCTAAAACTTCCCACTGAGATTTGAGATGTGATCTTCAGTACATAGTCCATCACTTAACCTGGCTTTCTTGTTAATTTGCTTTTGAAGATGTTTATCTTTAAATATGTGTATCCTCCTTTATGATAGAAAATCAAAACATAAAAATATGATTACATAAGCAATCTTATTCAAAGAATTTACAAAGAAAAGCTTTATACATAACTTGAGTAGCTAGACTATAAGAAATAAGTTTAGAACATAATTTAAAGGATAAAATCATAAAGATTTATCCAGTCCAGTCTTCTTACTTTATAGATGTGACAAATCAAGGCACAAAGAGCTAAATGATTTGTCTAGTTACTAACAGACTCTACTGTTAGGAAACAGACTCCAAAGTTTGTCTTTCCTCCTTTGTTATTAGCATGGAGACTATGGTAGGTTTTGTGTGTTTGGTATTTTGCTGTTGTTTCATTTAAACAGTTCATGAATATATTAAGCATCCTACATACACTGTCAGGTGCTGTTAATACAAAGATGAGTTAAAAACATGTACAGTATGTATAGAACTTACTGCAGTTCCTTGGATGTAGTAGGTGCTCAGTAAATATTTTTATAGTATTAAAAAAAGAAATGTCGGACTCTAAGCTGCTTTGAAGCAAACCCCTGTAGTAAGCAGTATTTCTCAAGCCATTTATTTGTTTGTTTGTTTGTTTTTTAAATTTATTTTGGTCCTGCATCCTTCTTCGTTAGGGCAAAAGAGTCCACACACCTGTCACCTCTTAGCTCTTTCTTGTGTCAAAGAAAAATCTATTTGGAAACAGCATTCTATGTCAGCGTCACTGGTACATCAGATACTGTCATTTTGAGAAGATGCAGAGGTCTTTAAGGGGCAGCAGCGGGCTGTGATGTCCCAGTAGGAGTGGGGTGAGGAATAAAAGTAGAAGCGTGTTGTTCACTGTGTTCTAATTACTTTGGATGAGGAAGAATCTCCCAGGTGTTATTACTGTGTTTTAAAATCTGTGCCTCTGCCCTCCAATGAAGGCCATGTAAAGCCGCCTTTTGGGCAAGTTCTGTTATGATTCATTTGGGTGAAACTTTTAGTTATTTGAAACACAAGTATTTGGTTTCCCTGTGATTTAAAAAAAAATGCTCTTTCCCTCTTCCCCCAGTGTCCTTATATACATTTGACAAGGCCAAACAATGTATTGGCACAATGACCATTGAGATCGATTTCCTGCAGAAAAAAAGCATCGATTCCAACCCTTATGATACTGACAAGATGGCAGCAGAATTTATCCAACAGTTCAACAACCAGGCATTCTCGGTGGGACAACAGGTGGGTTGAGATTTTCCTTCATTCCTTTCACCATACAGGCATTCTAATTCCTGAGGCTGTCCACAGTCATTTTCCTTTTAAAGCTCTGAGAGGAGCTTTGGTGTATCTAAGATGAGTCATAACAAGCAGGGGAAATGTTCCCCAAAATTCTAAAGTCTCTTAGGCTACGCAGTGTCATACATAATTGCAGCAGCTTTTCCATTTGTGAATTTGGGAACACT
Organism: Anoura caudifer; assembly: GCA_004027475.1. NCBI lineage: Eukaryota > Metazoa > Chordata > Mammalia > Chiroptera > Phyllostomidae > Anoura > Anoura caudifer. Next base: position 18,164 of record PVKU01007504.1, read on the forward strand.
GCAAATTCCTTACTTTGTCTCAACTTTTTAAAAAAGATTTTATTTATTTTTAGACAGAGGGGAAGGGAGGGAGAAAGAGGGAGAGAAACATTAATGTGTGGTTACTCTTGTACACCCCCAAGTGGGGACCTGGCCTGTAACCCAGGCATGTGCTCTGACTGGGAATCGAACTGGTGACCCTTTGGTTCGTAGGCCGGCACTCATTCCACTGAGCCCCACCAGCCAGGACTGTCTCAAATTTCTTATTTTGCTTATTGTAGGGCAAATAAGCCCTACAAATTTCTTATTTCTTTGTCTTTGGGTGTCTTTCTCTTTTACCGATACATTTCTGTAGAAAAGTAGTTCTTAACTTTTTTTGGTTTTGACCCTCCTTGAGAATCTTAAGGAAATTATGAATATATACATATTTTCAGGTTTTTCTGTAGAACTTCTGAAGCCCTGCTTTGCTCTCCAAAATGATATTGTTGATGTCAGCCCTGTGTTTGGACTTCAGTTGATAGCGTATTATTAACCTCCTAGGAATAAATTCTGTCCTTTTAAAATTGTACTCGTAAAAAATGTGTGAGTTCATAAATTGCTGTTTGTTCGTACACATAAATGCATAAATAATCATTGCTCATTTGCCCCTGTGTTACATTTGTTTCCTTTTTGTGACTTTTCTTAGTCATTCCTAATTCACCCTCCCACCATAGCTCCATAGCAGTGGTCCTCAAAGTGTGGTCCTAAGGCCCCCTGAGGCCCTTTCAGGGGCTTTGCAAAGTCAAAACTACTTTCATATCAATACCAAGACATACGTGTCTTTTCCTGTTATTCTCGTACGAGCAGCGGAGCTCTGCAGATGCGCTAGTGCAGCACGCCCACTGCAAAAGCCGCCCTGGGTCCCGCTGGCTTCGTTAAGAGTTTTATGACCGTGCCACTCTTCCAACTTGTGATTTTTTTTTTATTTTGGAAAATAAAGAATATTTTAGAAATTAAAAATATTCATGATGGATTTATTAGTTATATTTAGATAAGCAAGTTTTAGTTTTTCTAATTTCTAATATGCTAAATATCAGTAGATATAATCCATGTAAACAAAGGCTTTTTGGGGTCTTCAAAAATTTTTGGCTTATAAAGTGATCCCGAGATAAAAATATTAGAGAATCCTTGCTTAGAGCACGCTGATCTCCAGTGGCTTACCTGGAGCACGCTTGCAGTGTCTCACGTGGGAAGGGGGGTGAGATGGGGAGTGTGAAAAGTGGTCGAAGGAAGGAGTTGTCAGAGTGAAAGGGTGATTTTTTTTCCTTTTCCTGAGCAGCGGCATAGATCTGGGACAAGAATAAGAATCAGATAGGCCACTCATTATAATGTCAGACGTTTGCAAGTAGAAACTGAATTACTGATAGGAAAAGGATACAGTGCATTTATTATTACTGTATTTTGCCATGTACAATGCGCACATCTGAGGGGAAAATAAGGATGCACGTTATACATGTGTAGTACCTGAAATACCTTGTATCTGTTCTTGCGTTTTGTAATTACTTGTTACATAAAATTTCTTGGACCAAAATATGTTCAAAAATAAATGCTAAAATTCCTTTATAATATGAAAACCAAGTATCTATATATAAATAAATAAATAAATAAATAATTGAATTAAAAAATTAAAATGGCCCTGGCTGGTGTAGCTCAGTAGATAGAGTGTGGTCTATGAACCAAGGAGTCACTGGTTCAATTCCCAGTCAGGCGCATGCCTGGGTTGTGGGCCAGGTCCCCAGTGGGGGATGCTCAAGAGGCAACCACACAGTGATGTTTCTGTCCCTCACTTTCTCTCATCTTCCCCCTCTGTCTAAAAATATATAAATAAAATCTTAAAAATTAAAATGAAAGATTTTTCCCCTGAAAGTTTGGGTAAAAAATGTGGGTGTGTATTATACATAGAAGTGCATTATACATGGCAAAATACAGTATTTTTAAGAATACCAGAATTGGAACAAACCTCAGAATTTATCTTGTCTAACCTCCTCATTTTGCAAATGAAGAATTTTAGGTCCAGGGGAGGTAGATGACATGCCCCTGGTGACACATCCAAGGGTGTAACTGAGACAAGAACCCACTAGTCAATTGACCAATTAATTAAACAAGTATTTATTGAATACCTGGTATGTTCTAGCCACTGTTTTAGACACTGCAAATCAACAGTGAACAAAATACACGTAATCCCTACTCTCATAGAGCTTACTTTCTGGTTTGGGGAGATAGGAAATAAGAAGGCAATGCCATAAACTGTGAAGTACTTTGGTGTCAGAAAATGGAATGATACACGAGGGAGCCACTATGGTGCTACTTGGGATTAACTGGTCCAAGAAGGCTCCCCATGAGGTCATTCAGCTGATAATTTGTTGACTGCCTATCCATTGCATTTTGGATTATATTGGATTCCTCTGGATTTCTACACTTAACTTGATAACATGCAGACGTCTATAAACCCATGAAAGAAAATCCTCCATAACACAGAGAAGAAATAAATATCTTACTCCAAATCACTGCTCTTCGTATTTATTCCCTTTCATAGTAGGTAGTAGTGTCAGGATGGACAGCCAACTTAGCCAGTGACATCTACCGTTATACCCCAGCATGTAGAAGAGGGCCTAGCTCCTGGAAGGCACTCAGTGAACTCTTGGCAGATGACTGCATCAGACGCCATATTGGTTACAGAATAGCATAGGTATCTGGTCACAGACCCAGGCTGAATCATGGCACAGCCATTCACTGTGACTCTGGGTCCCATGGCTTTGCCCCTGTCTGGATCTCAGCTTCCTCACTAGTTAAAACTGAGGAATAATTTCTGTTTCCAAGAGAGTTTGTGAATACTAATTATCTGACCTCCTGTGGTGGTTGTCAGCAAATAGCTCAGTAAGTGTTAGTTCCCTTTTCCCCTCATTGGTTAGTTAGGTAGTTTGCCTGTGGAACAGATTCAAGAGGAACACACAGGACAGACTTGCTTTTCTGCATTTGGAAAACATTGGTGATGAGGTGTGGGTCAAGCCATTTTAATGTAAAGAGATTTTTCTGCCCTTATCTCTTTTCTGCATAGCTTGTCTTCAGCTTCAATGAAAAGCTTTTTGGCTTACTAGTGAAGGACATCGAAGCCATGGATCCCAGCATCCTGAAGGGAGAGCCTGCAACGGGTAAACGACAGAAGGTATGTTTGATTTCTAATAATTTATATTAGATAATTTTCATGATGTGAATTGTGCAGATAATAGAATTTTTCTACCCATTCTCTTGCCCAGTGATTTTTTTCATATTGTGTATTCTTTCTTTTATGATAGTAGGGAGAGAAAATTGCTTTTATAGTGAGCATTATTAAAATACAGCATAAAATACACTTACTTGCAGATCTAATAGTAATTTGGACTCTGTAATTCTATTTAAATGAAGATGGTATGTATTGTAAGTAAATAACAATACGACAGGCATTATGAAAAGATGTATGCATAGAAATAAAGAAAATAGGAATAACGAGGGTAGTTATGACAAAAGTAAATGTAACTTAGGTGATAGTTTACAGATTTGCTCTGCTCGAGAGACCTCATTTCCCTTTGTTTCCGGCTTTACTTTGAGAAGTCCAGAAGTCTGCTGTTAGATTACTATACTAATTGTTTCTTTCTGCACAGATTGAAGTGGGGCTGGTTGTTGGAAACAGTCAAGTTGCATTCGAAAAAGCAGAAAATTCATCACTCAATCTTATTGGTAAGACTTACGGTTTTCAGGAGGTTCTGAATGAAGTGGGGTCATCTCTGTTATTATATGTGACCCAGTTACCATGATTTTCAAGTGAGGAGGAGAACAGGGACCACCTCCCTGAGAAAGCATTTTGCAAAATCACAATGTGCTAACGAAGAAAAAGTTTAAAACCTTCACTAGACCAGCATTGTCCCATAGAAATATAATGTGAGCCATCTATGTAATTTTTAATGTCCTAGTAACCACACTATAAATAAGGAAAAAGATACAGATAAAAATAATTTTAAAAGTTTTTATATTGAGATAAATTTAGGCTTACAGAAGATTTGCAAAAGTAACTCTGAGAGTTCCTTCATACCCTTTGCCAGCTCCCTGTGATGTTACAGTTTAAGTAACCATAGTACAGTCAGCAAAACTCAGTTGTCACGTGACATTGCTACTAACTCAACTACAGACTTTGTTCAGATTTCACCCGTTTTTTCACTGTGTCCTATTTCAGTTTCAGGATCCCATATTGCTTTTAGTCGTTCAGTCTCCATAGTCTTCTGCAGTCTCTGACAGCTCCTCGGACCTTCATGGTCTCCCATGATCTTGAGATGTGGTCAGTTATTGGTGGAGTGCCTCTCACCTGGTGGTGTGTTAAATGCAATACTACCGTCACTTCTGTTAGTGATTGAGTTAAGTGATGAATGTGTAGGTGGAGAAAGTCTTTCCAACGGATTCACAGTTCAGTCATACTCTTTTACATTAGCCCTACTCTTGTTATATTAAAATAATGCAGATCTGGCTTTGAGAAGAGTAACTCACCAGTAGCTAAAGCTGATGTCTGCTCCAGTAGAAAGTGGAGAACTTCCACTGGTTGCACATGATCATATCCATGGTCACTTAACTTTCTTAGAATGTGTGGCCTTTTTTCTTGATTTGTAGGTTATTATTCTCTCTTACTGTTATTTTCTTAATTATAAAATAAAATATTTATTCTGTAAAATATGGATAGACACCCAAAGACAACCCATGCAACTCTAAAATTTTTAAATTTTATTTTAATACTGTTTTATAATTTGTTCTTTCTGCTTAACATATTTCAAGCATCTTAATAAATACACCTTTTCAGCATAATTTTTAATGACTATACATGTCATTTTATGGATGTAGGATGTATCAAAAATCTATTATCAGTCCATTTCATTTTTACAGTAATTTCTTTGTATTTTGTGTTTTGTACACCTTTTGTTAAGGTATCTTGTCCCAAGGGAGTTGTGTGGCTTTCATACAATGTGGGTATTTCTTTTTTTTAAATAGTTGTATGTCATATTTATTTAATACTCAGTTTTTAAGATATTTCCTCATACTTTACCTTTTGTACAGAGGATTAGATGTATAGTAAGTAATCAAGTTTCAAATGTCAATATAGCAAGTGCAGACAAGACCGTGAACTGAGATACAAAACAAACTAATAGGTAGATAGATACAAGAGATTTTTTTATAGAATATACTAGGATGTAAAAATGGGCTTACCTATATTATGAATTAATGCTCCTTTTTTATTGTTGTTCAATTACAGTTGTCCCAATTTTTCCCCCATTGCTCTCCTCTGCCCCACCCTCCCCGATCCCTCAGTCAGTCCCCATCCTGTTGCTCATTAACATGGGTCCTTTATACATTTTCCTTCAATGTGGGTATTTCTAGGTAATTCATGCAAAGGTGTGGTTGATAGGTTTTTCCCATTGAAAAATAAAATTGTGTCGTGATTTAGCATGCAGTAAGTTTGGCCACAAGAGGGCAGTAGAGTGTAAGAAAACTTTTCCGCAGCTTTGTAAAAGAAACGTTAAGTCCACAAAACTAACCATAAAACTGCCATTTAAGATAAACTTTTTCAATGCAACCTTCTCTTCCCTATTTAAAAAAAACTATAATATTACTTTCTTTTTTATTTATAGCAGAGTGTACTAAGGAGCTTTTATTCTTTGTGTTTGTGATCATTATTGTGATTCTCTTAAGTTACTTTAGGTGGCACTATGACATTTAAGTTACGTAATTTTTTGTCTGAAAGAATTTGAAAACATGAATTTTGAAATCATTAAAGACTTTAGGATGATTTTAGACTTTTGTGTCCAAGTGAAGAAAGAGCAAATAAGACATTAATCTTACTCAGGCTGAGGGGTTATATACTCAATTATAAACTTAATCTAGATAAACATAGTGTGTATTTTTTAAGTACACTTGCTTTAGGAGCCTTGAGAGACTGCTAGATTTCGGTTGCATTTCTGGCACCTAGCGTTGTCTTCATCAGATATGCACATGGTGTTTCTTCTAATCAACTAAATTAGTTAACGTGGTTAGGATTAAAGGTTGATGAGACCAAGCTCCATGGGTTGATTACAAATGGACCGTAGCATGAGTTTAGCAAGTCATTGTGAAATGTTTTACTGACCCCTACTTGGGGACCAGACAAAACAGTCAACACAGCAAAACATCCTCATTAGAAAATAGCTAAGAGTGTGTTGTTCATCTTCGTATAAGGGTAGCTTCTCTTTGTTCACTGAAGACACCCCGTGAGCTCTGTATTTTTACACTTCCTGATGAAGTTCTTGTTTCACACTTGATTATCTCTGTTTGACCTAGGCAAAGCTAAAACCAAGGAGAATCGCCAGTCTATCATCAATCCTGACTGGAACTTTGAGAAAATGGGAATAGGTGGTCTGGACAAGGAATTTTCAGATATTTTTCGACGAGCATTTGCTTCCCGAGTGTTTCCTCCAGAGATTGTGGAGCAGATGGGTGAGTTTAAAAAGGAAAACTTGATAAAACCTTGTATTGTTAAAAAAAAAAAAATAAGTGCAATGAAGTCTCTTTTCAGTAATATTTTGAAATTATTCTTCAGACCTGCCAAAGTATTTTTTCTTTTAACTTCTTTTTAAAAAAAGGTTTTCTAAAAATTTTTTTGAAGGGTTAGAATTTTTGAAATTACATTTTAAATTTATGAGGAAATCATAGAAATATTTGTAGATTTGTTCCATTTTATTTATTCAAGTATGTTTTTCTGTTGGACATATTTAGAAATTTTATTTATTTATGAATGTTTTTACATAGGGAATATTTAGAAATTTCACCACTGTGGGTAGGCTTTACCCTGCTGAGTAATCATCCGTATTAGACTGTGGGCATTTTCTGGTACTAGCTGCTGCATCGTTGTGGTGTGCTTTATATTACTTGGTTAGTACATCTTCATACCCAGTAAACGGATACTTGGTTTTTAAATTACATAAGTTTGATCCAATAAGACAAATGCAGGGTACACATAGGAGTGTCCATATTGCATACAAAGACATGCACTGTTCATTTACCACTTTCTTCTTGAAGGTTTATTTAATTTATCTGTGCGAAGTGGCATTATTTGGCCTAGCGGCAGTGCTGTTGTGACTGCTTTGCTATCGATATGGTAGTTTGAATTGGAATGTGAGCCACAGAATATCTCAGAAAGGAATTTATAACAACAGCTTCTGGCAGACGTAGTGTAAAAACAGTCTCCAAAAAAAAAACCTGAAGGGATATGAATATATTACTTCTCTCGCCCCCACCATTCTTTATCTTTAAATTGCTACTGGGAGATAAAAGTGTATTCACAATGGTGGGGATAAGAACTGCTTTCCAGGCACCCAGTGCCTGGTCTCTCAGCCTCTATTGTTGGTAGCTTTTCTGCCTGGCCGCTCGCTCTGGTAAATTACAGGCACAGCACACACCTGTTCCCTGGGTAAAGGTCGAGTTTGGAATTGGATTAAGAGAAAATGACAGAGACCCTCATCACCTGAGTTTTATACACCTTGAAATGGCAATGACATACTTTTTTATCTGAAAGATCCAAAGGCCAAGTCCATAAAAAACAATGTTAATCTGGAAAATAGCAAAAAGCATGATAGTTCACTGTCTTGGCAACGTATATTTGGAGGAACAATAAATCCATAAGATTTATTTGATGAGGACACGGAAATATCGTTTAAGCACACTGTGGGTATAGGCAGACATAAGAGGGTGATCCCAAATGTTGGAAGTCATTCCTATAGAATATTTTTTCTGGGCTTCAAGAGCGAGCTCCGGTACAAAATGTCTAATGATTCTGTTTCCTTGAACATTATACTATCCAGCCAACAAATAGAATAACTGCTTCTTGTAAAGCCATATCTTTTAATTATGTTATAAATATTTTCTCACAGTTGGAAGCTACGGAGGATTCAGTTACTCAGACACTAGATTTGTGTCTGGGCATTATCTAAACCCTGCTCGTTACAGCCTCTGTCAGAGGTTGGGCAGATAATTCAGAAAGAGTAAAACTCATATTGGTTGATTTGTGATTTCACCAGCTGTCGGAGAGTTTGACAGTAAACCAAAACAGGGAATTTCTGAGTGAATTTACCAGTAGTCTCTGTTTCTGCAGTCCATATTGAAATCACTTGAATAATAATAGTGTTCTTTTGTTTTTATTAACATGCTTTTTGACTAAGGACCATGGATTTGAATTTTGTTTGTGAGAGCTACTATTTAGGACCCTTTGTATGTATTTTTTCTTCTAATATCTTTACACTAATTTAATTAAACAAAAAGAGTTCTGTCCTTTAAATTTTTTTTCAATTTATTGATTTGAGAGAGAGAGAGGGAGAGAAACATTGATTTACTGCTCCACTTACTTAAGCACTCATTGGTTGGTTCTTGTGTGTGCCCTGGCTGGGGAGTGAACCCTCAACCTTGGTGTATCAGGATGACACTCTGAACAACTGAGCTACCTCAGTGGGGCAAGTTCTGTCCTTTTTAAAAAGTAATATGTTTTTTCTCGTCATGGCTTTTTGCCATCAAGAAGCATGTACTATCAATTTGACTTAAGGAAAAGTAAGTATTAAGCTGTCTTGGCTTTTGAGCTGGATTGAAAGGATTTTCTTTATTCTGAATGAAGATTCTATTTTCTAATAGAGGCTTCTTTTTTCCTTTGACTTTTGAGGAAATTCCATTGTAGAATACTTACTGTACTCCAAGTACAGTGTGGTTATAAAGTTCCCATTAGACTTTGGTAAAGATATATAAAAGTACAAATTGCTACTTTTGGATAGAATACAAAACAATGCTACACATGTCCTTTTTATGTATAGCCTGTGATCTTTTCCCCTGCCAGGTGGAAACAAATTGGCTGATTATTTTCCTCACCCCTTGTTGACTAAATAGATAAACCTTTGTGGTTGTGGGATTCATTTGGACACAGGATGCAATTGGTTAAATTAATTTAAATAAAAAAATAGTGATTAGGAAAGAATAATTATGGGGCTTTTTTTTTTTAATCTAAGTAGAGAATTTCTTTACTTTTGGTTTGAGACCAAATCACTATCTTTACCATGAAGTCTAGAGTTATGCCCGCTTTATACATAGGAATCTTAACTAAAAGGATCTTTTCGTCTATGCATCAAAGTTGGAAGTTCACAATGAGATAAATTTAGAATTCTCCTTTGTCATGCTTATGAGACTGGTAATTGTGCATCTAGGTAATACAGTTCTTTTTGCTTATAAAGCTTCAGCTGCTTTTCAAAATTGAAAGCACAGTTTAGATACAGAATGTTGCTGATGAGACTCGGGAAGACTAAAGGACTAATCAGAGGCACACGGTTGAGAAGTAAAATTGGGGATCAGATGGGTAATATACATGGAATAAGTGTCCTGTACCGGGTGGGGCAAAAGTAGATTTGTGTGTTGTGAGCACACAAAACAGTTTATCCTTGTATTACTATTTATTAATTATTGTATTATTTTCCACATGAACAACTGTGAATCTGCTTTTGCCCAACCCTATATGTTAGTTTCTGATCTGTTAGTTTCTTTCTTGAAATATTTTCAGTTATGTGGTATATTCCTTCCTGTTCTAGTTACAATATTTTTACAGAATTAAAATCAAGAAAAGCCTTAAAGGGAGAAAAGTAGTTGCATGCAGTCCTGTAGACAGAGGAAGAAAGGCCATGTGTAGAAATGGGAAAAGGAATTATTTAGGGGATATCAGTGTAGACTTTTGCTTTTGTTGTTGTTGTTTTCATCAGTGTAACTATTTATTTTTTCCTTGTGTGTAGCTGTTGGACTCACCCAAACCCTTGTGGGGCAGCTCTTCCTTGAAAGTGTCTCAAAGCATTGGCAAGGAAAACTAGACCGATGCCTTGCAGGTAGTGGATACCAAAGAGCTCTTTAGTCAGAATGCCCTCCAGCCCCTGTAATGATAGATGTTTAGTTACGAATGGCCTTAGATCCTTACTTTGTGGGATAACAGAGGCGCCTTTGGAGTGCCGGGGTAGACGTGTGCATCCAGAAGCAGACCCTGGAAGCACAGGTGAACGCACTCAGCAGCTGATGCTGTCCTTGAGCACACTCAGATGTCACCTGAGTCTGCGCTTCTGTTCAGAGATGCACCACACCTTGTCCTTTGCAGGCAGTTTTGGAGAGTGCTTGGGGTAAACAGTTGGTTACCTCAGTTCTCACTGTAGCTCTTTTGTTGGCAAAGATAGAATTTCTACAAAGAAACTTCATTTTTCAGCACCCCTGGCAATTACTTCTAAACTGTAAATGTCAGAGCAAAAACACACAAATCCTTTTCAAAGAACAGTGGAATAATTGTTAAAGAATTAGCATCCCTTAGTGTAATTTTAGGACTCGGTTCACATATATCTAAAGAAAGAGGCTTTGGTAGAAGTTGTCCATTTTAGAACTAGAAGGAAAAGGGTGTAGAGACTTGAGTCTCAAGCCTCACACTGCCCTTTGGTGGATCTGTACCGTGTAGACGTCCGGGCTGCCTGGAGGGGAGGGGCTGCTCGTCCTGGTCTCGTGCCCCCCTTCTTTCACACTGACCGTGTGTTCTCTTTGGTCCCCTTTCCTCTGTGCCTCCCTCCCTAAGCCCATTATCAATCTGTATTTTTAAGGTTTCTTTCGAAATTCTAGAGGAAAGCTGCTCTTTTCTGGTATCATGAGTGAGACTGCAGTCACTCTATGAGTGGAGCTGCCGAGAGATAAGGAGCCTTTCAGTCACATGCAGACATCTTTCAGATGCTAAGAACAGTACAAATAAAATAGAGTGGAAGAAAGGGCGCTAGGGTTTTGAACATGCCATGTTTGAGAGAGACGGAGTTCTTGCTAAGATTAACATAAACACTGACACTCTTAAAATGCATTTTCACACCCCCACTCATGAGCTGAGATTGCAATTTAAATGGGGGTTAAGACATCTAGCCGAACTCCAGGGCTCTGTAAAAGGAACCCTAAGGCTAAAGAGCTTATCTGAAATTTGAAAAAAAGAAGAAAAAAATGAAGCTTTCTGACATTCATCTTTTCCCCTTGTATTAGTCATAACTTGCTTTTCAGCTCTATTTTAGGTTTTGAATGCCAACCTGACATCTGTTCAAGTCTGCCTGTAATTTATTAGGAAAGGGAAAGAAAGCAATTGCTCACTGGTTAGAGATGCAGAACTTCCCCCTTCTGGTTTTCCACAAAGTGCTCATAGATGGTAGTTAGACATGAGGAATGTAACAGTTTAATAATTTACTAATTCCAGCTTCAGGTTGGAAAATTCATATATATTTTTAATTGGGAGAAAAAAATGGCTTATGACCAGTGATTTCCAAAATCTCTAAAGCAGAATTCAGAGATCCAGCACTTACCTTAAAAAAAAAAAAAAAAAAATACTGTAGGTGCCTTTCTATAAATTGAAACTTTTAACTTCGAATTAATTTTCCCATTGGTTTTGATTTTTAAAGTTGAATTTTCTTATATTTGAATTTTCTTATATTTCTTATATAGAAATAATGTGGCTGTGCTTATATCTCAGAGTCATATGCAAATTCAGTTGGCATTTTAAAATTATAGACAGACTTTTAGAAAAAAATCTTTGGGGGATGCAAAGTTGTCTATAGAGTCAGCAATGGATTAGGCCTGCTGGCTGCTGCAGTTGGGTTATATATAGATCAATAACTGGGTCACGGTGAGGTTGAAGTCTAAGTCCGAATCTAGTAAGGACGTGATGAAGTGGCCTGTGCTGCACCCTCCCCTCCTTATTACGGCATACAGCGGAGCAAGTCTAGAAGTGACCCAGCTCTGCGTGTGCGGATGTTGATGTGCTTGTTTTAATGAAGGAAACCTATAAAACGAAAAGTAAATGCAGTGCAAAAGCCTCTACAGACACACATTGAATTGGAAAAAAATTGTTTACTCCTTTAAAAGAAAAGTTACAATAGGAAATACAGGGAGGTTTGGGGGCTTTCACTCTGCGTACCTCTGCAAGTGTTCTACTGTGGTATTAGACTTCTGCTTGTGTAATTGAGAAAAGAAACAAAAAGTTATTGATCACAGGCTAGTTCTCTCTCTTGGTAGATCCACTGTCAGCACAGTGAGGGAGCAGGGACATCAAGAAGTTTTTTTGGAGAAGGGCTCAGGTGTAAAGGCCTGGATTCCCAGGGTGTTGATGGCAATTCCTTACAGATGCAGAAACTATGGCCCAAGGTCACTAGGCAAGTCACAGGCAGAAGTGGGACTAGAACTTGGTTCTAGCTCAGGAATCCTGAAGCAGGGGAAGGAAATGACTTACTGAGTGTGTACAAATCGTAAGAGGCAGGGCTGGGACTGGAAACCAGGATGTCTGGTTCTAGAGTCTGTATTCTGAACCACCTTCCCAGATACTGAGAGATGAAGCTAAGTAGACAGGAAAGCCTTGATTTTATGTCAAAGAATATCCTATGGTGAGTAAATAAGTTCCACTTTTGCCTTCCCCCCACCCCAGTAAATTCTAAAAGAAATTTACAAAGCTTTGCATATATAAAGGTTCTGAGAACTTAGACATAATAGGTTTGGAGGGTGAAAAGGAAGAGAGGAATTACCAAAACGCTGAAGGTCTGTAGGTCTGGCCTCACCCACTACCAGTTGCTGTATGCATTTATGAACGCCAGCCTTAGCATCCAGAAATTATCCAGTACTTCAGTAATTTTCTAAAATTCTACAAAGTGAGTTATAAAGAGGTAGTTACAAACTACAGAAATCTGATCTTTGTATTTAGATACCAGACGTGATAACAGTGTAAGCTCTCCTCTGCTAAACAGTTAAATGCTTCCTCCTTCTTCATCCCCCTTTATCATCCTCCTCTTCCTCCTCCTTCCTCCCTTCCTTTCTTTTCTTCCCCTTCTTTTTTTTAAGATTAGGGCCATTTTCCAAAACCTCAGTTTTTGTCAAGGCAGTGAGTGCACTGACTGAAGGCATGAAGATATCTTTATCCGTTCAGGTTTTAAAATTTGAGTAGAGAAACTGTCTCTACTTAAATAAGAAATTGCAATTTCTTATTTTCTTATTTCTAGAAGATTGTCTAGAACTTGAATGTGGCAAAAATCAGTATCTTGGCCTTGAGTAAGAAGCATAAGTGCTCAATATATGCGAGTGAATGAATTCTCTAAGACACTAAGGTTTATAACCTGATGCATTCAGATTGTCATGAGCTCAAGAGGGATGACAGTTGGTGGTAGGAGTGTAACGTCTCACAACTCTAGTCCCTTTCTTCATGGGTTTTTGGCGCCTATTGTGGCACAATACAGGAAAGAGGTGGTTGCTATGGTCACATCAGAAGTGCTGGTTTAAGTAGACTATCAACGTTGAGGTGGAGCATAAATGTCAAAATAAAATAATCATTTAGAAGTTACCTAACAAGTGATATGAAAAGCCAGTATATGATAAAATGCCGAAGAAGTGGTGTAGATGATAAGTTGTATAGGAATTTTAAGGGAAAATCACAGAGGACTTCATAGTGGAGGCAGAGGTTGGGTGAGGCCTTAAATGTTGAATGGTTTTGGATAGGGGAGGGGAAGGGTCGGTTGTCCATATCCTAGGAAGAATGACAGATGAAGCAAAGTGTATAATTCCTGCCTTAGACCAGTGTAGCAGAGCATTGTTGGGAAGCAACAAGAAATCAGATTTAAAATTCGGTTGGGCCCTAACTGGGGTTCAGTGGACTGGGCGGTGTCTTGCAAACTGAGGCCGCAGGTTTGATTCCCAGTCGGGCACACACCTGATTGCTGGTTGGGGTGTGTGAGTGGCAACTAATCGATATTTCACACATTGATATTTTTCTTCCCCTCTCTTTCTCACTTCCCCTCTCGCTAAAAAAAATAAATCAATAAAATCTTTTTAAAAATAAGATAAAATTAGGTTGGGGTTGAGTTGTAGAAAGCTATGAATAATCAGAAGTGAGGGCTTTGTTTTGTAAGGATTATCTAACCTTGCAGACAGGCTCAGATGCCTCTCCTGTGCCTCCCCTGTACCTTGTATTTGCTTCGACTCTAGCTGTGTGTGTGTGCTTGCTTTTTTACTGAATTTATTGGGGTGACATTGGTTCACAAAATTATATAGGTTTCAGGTGTACAGTTCTATAATACATCATCTGTATCTAGCTGTGTTCTTAGTATATTATAATTATTCATTTGCATGACACTCATGAGGCAGTTTCTCACCTTTAGCATTTTTGACATTTTAGTCTGGGAAGTTCTTTGCTGGGGTTGGGGAACTGTCCCGTGCATTGTAAGATGTTTAGCAGCATCTCTGGGGTCTCTTCACTCCATGCCAGTAGTGCCCTCTGCCCCCCAGTAAAAAGTTTACTTACTCCCTTGGATGGCAGAGTCACCCTGCATTGAGAACCACTGTTCTGAGGCCTTCCTTTTATCCACACACTGTTGACATCGGGGCTGTTCTGAATGTGTTCCACAGACAGTGATTTTCAACCTTTTTCATCTCATGGCACACCTAAACTAATTACTAAAATTCTGCAGCACACCAAAAAAAAAAATGTTTTTGCCACTCTGACAAAAAAAAAAAAAGGTATAATTTGATCATTCACATTGGATGGCTATTGTCATTTTTTAATTGGACAATCTAAGGGAAGAGAGGTCAGTGCCCCTGACTAAACAGTCAGGTATTGCACATTTCAAAGTTTCTTGTGGCGCACCTGGTGGAAATTGCTACCATCGACCATTGCTGGACCAGGGACCGTTGTTACCAGCTCACGGTAAGACGAGTATTGAAGCTGAGAGTAAGAACTTAGAACTTTTTTAAACAATTTATCATTACTACAATGTTTGTTATATTTTACAAAAACATTGGTCTACAATTTATTGAAAACTGAAAAGAAAGAAATAAAACTGGATCGTGACAAAGTCTGAGAGGCTCTATCCTACAAAAATGTTTGCTAAATGAATGCAGTTTTTGAATAAGTGACTATAGTGGGAAGTCACTGGGGAATTGTCAGCAGTGGAATAGAGAGCTGGAGTCGCTGTTCTCGGATAATTGATGTGGTGGTACTGCGTGAGCAGGACTGCTCGGAAGACGAGGCGGAGGGCTGAGAGCAGTCGATGCCAGTCGTCCGGTTGCGTGGTGCTTAGAGCCTGGTTTTGGGTGGTAGCAAAGGGAAGGGAAGAGATGAAAAAGGCAAAACTCGCAGAATCTGGTGGTTAGTTTTTGTGGTAGACAAAACTGGGTGTGAGACTCAGGTCTCAGTAAGAAAGTGTCAGAAGTAAAAACAGGAGGGCCTAGTTTGGGGCTTGGAGAATATTATCACACATATTTTCACCACCATGGAAAGGAGCTGAGCCTGAATCAGAGATAATAAGAATTACTAGTGTTTTTATTTATCGATGGGTAGCTTCAATCAATCCACACACGTTTAGGAAGTATGCTGTTGACCACTCTTTCCAGAAGTACCCCTTGGTCTCTGTCGCCCCAAGGGTTTCCGATTCCCTTACCTCCTTGGCTGTCCCTCCCTGTTCAGGCTCCTTCTGTGTCCTTTAGCATCAGCAGTGCTCAGGGGTCTCTCCGGCACCTGCTCTTTTCCTCACCCAGTGATTTTCATTTCCCAAAACTGATCACATCTGTCTGTAGCTTCAGTTAGTATCTTCATGCCTTTCACCCCCGAATATGCATACCCTGCCTTGGTCTCCATTTTGAGCTTTGGGCTTTTACCAACATAATCTATTAGCTATCTTGTGATCACCCTAAGTGATTGCAAAATTAAACTTGTTCAACTGCCCCCTCCATCCTCCCTAAACATGCTCCTACCTCTGTGTTTTCTATAGCAGGCAGTGCTCTAGTGGAAAATCTGGACCCTTTCTGGAACTCCTGTCTTTTCCTCACCTCCCCTTTCCAGCCAGCCACCAAACAGACCGTCTGTGCTGTAGTCTCCTCCACGACTCAGACCTGCCGTTCCCTCCATCTCCCCACCACCACCACCTTCCTCCAGGACACCATTATCTCTTGCCTGAATTGCTCCCTAAAGCCTTCAGCCTTGCCCCTCTCTAATCCATTCTCCACACTGTAACTGGAGCGATTTTTATAAAAAGGCAAGTCTGATCCTGTCACTCCACTGGTTCAAACTCTTTAGTAGCTCTCCTTAACTCCTTCCATGGCTTACAAGACCTATGTGGTCTGGCCCCTGCCAAACGTTCCCGCCTGTCAGCTTGTGCCCCCGCCCCCACGCTCTGGGGTCCAGCCAGCCTGTGCTATTTTCAGGTTCTCTAATTTGCCATGCTACTGTCTCTCACCTACTTCTGTATCCAAGTTTGTTTGTTCACCATCTTTTTATCCAAGTCCTCCTGTTAGGCTGCAGCTTTGATCTCAGTTTTTCCAGAGTGTTTTTGGCTTTTGTGTTCCTCCTCTGTGTTCTGATAATTCCGTATATTCTTTTATGCATTATTACACTGTAATATAATTGCTTATTACATGTCTATATTACAGTCCCCTCTCCCCGATGTCTGCACCCCCAGAGCATAATATAAATTCAGTCAGGCAGAGACCTTGCTCCTTGTCACTAGTGTATTTTCTGCTTCTGGCATGGTGCCTTGCTCATCATATGAGTTCTCAAGAAATAAATAAAGGCCAAGATTATCTCAGTTGTAGAACACTTAGTTAGAGACCAAAGTCCAGCCCTCAATATGCGTACAGTGTATTTGGGAATAACACTATATTTGCACATCCCAGAGCAATACTGTATAAAGCACAAGGCACATTGTGAACCAAAGTTGCAAAGTAGACAACACAGTATGGGGAAGCAGCAGGTGCATTGAAGGAGTAAAGACCTGAGCCAGAGTAGATATGGTCATTACAGTTCATTACTAAATCTATGCAGCTCCTTTTAGATTCCTTCATAATCTAGGAAAGACCTCTTATATTGATGTGAAATGGAGCTAGATGCCGGAAATAAGGGGAAAAGTATTTTTGCTTAGGCTCTTGTCACCTGTTACCTGCTTCAAGGGGAAATGTCACTCTTACGTGTGGCTGCTATAAAAACCGTGTTCAGATGTGAAGGCGTCAGGTCAGTATAGTATGTATTGTGTGAGTGCATACGTATGCGTGTGTACATTTTCCTTTTTTATTAAGGTTTTATTTATTTATTTTTAAAGAGAGAGGAAGGAAAAGAGAAAGAGAGGGAGGAAAACATCAATATCAGAGAGAAACATCAATTGGTTGCCTCTCCTACATGCCCTGAACCAGGGACTGAACCTGCAATTAGGGCGTGTGTCCTGATAGGGAATCGGACTGGTGGCCTTTCAGTTCATGGGACAATGCCCAACCAACTGAGCCACACTGGTCAGGGCTGTGTGCTTTTCCTATTTTACAAATTGTAAGAGTAATGCATCCTCATAAAACAACACAGATATGTGGCGAAAAGTGGTATCTCCCTTCATTTTACCCACCCCAATTTTACTCTCTCTCCTGGAGGTAGTCACTGGAAAGAGATCGATGTGATCTCTTCAGTCCTCTTCCTAAGCATTTATACACATATGTGTTTTTGACTGTGTGAACTCTAGAATGTATAGATTTATTTTTCTGTTTAAATAGGATCACACAAGTCACTGTTCTGTGACTTTTTCTTAATGTATCTTGGACTTTTTTTCCATGAAAGAACATGTTGATAACATTTTATTTTTCAAAAAGATAAAAAAATTAGCAAAATTCTATCTAAATAAGCCCTATAATGGTAAATTAGCATCTCTTCCTCAGCAGTAAGAAGACTCTTGGGCCCACCAAACACAGCTGGCTTTGAGTTGAGCATTACCACCTCTGTGGCCCTGGTCCTGTTGATGCTGTGGGGCCTTGGACCCTGAACTCTGTGGGCCTGGGCACCCTTGCCTGCAAAGTATTTACTTTATAGGTTTATTGTCAGGGTAGCATTAATATGTATAAATTTTCTAACACAGTACCTGGCTCATTATAAAACACTCTCTGGAGGTATGTGGTTGGTATTATTATATTGCCCAAAGGTACTTTTATAGTTCTGTAAAAGGCAAAAATCTTTAATCCATTCCCTTTAATCAAATGTTTAGATATGTTTTCTTATCTTAAACTTTTGTTGCTGTTGAAAACAGTTAACACGCCTTAGATTATCCTCTTATGGCTGTTTTGTAATTACCCATTTTAAACAGTGTTTGTTGATAAGGTAGTCAAGGGGACACTTAGAAATATTTTTTCTTTATTTGTGAACTCATACCTTGGCTGATTTATATTTACTTTTTATCACATTCCATCAGCGAGGAGCTGATAAATGCTCTACCACTTCTATAAATCTTGTCAGTTTCTTGTATGTGATATACTGACTTGGAAAAACAACTGCCTTGACAGACACAATAGAGAACAGGATGTTGGCGGAAGGGAAGTGGAAGAATCAGTGAGTGATGATGCTAGCAAAGGGCTGCCCAGAACCTAACCGAGTCTCCTTTGGGAGAGGACTGCCACCGTGACTCAAACAAGACTTTTCTCGGAGTTCCATGTGATTTGTTACCTGGAGCAGTCTGCCTTTGATAATATGTCCATAATTTTAAAAAAATACCCTGCAAGAAACTTGGATTTTGCTTTTCAATAATTAACATTCTTTCAGGTTTTTCAAAGTTAGAGAAGATGGCAGTGAATCCCTTCCACACCATTTTCCTAATAATGTGAAATTCGAGGTTGAAAGCTGTTTTAGATAATGTATCCAGTACTCAGAGATTTATGTATGACTTTGTGTTCTTCACTAACACCTCTGGCTTTAACACAGGATCTTTTCTCTGGGTGACTAATAGTTTTGAGTCCTATTCATATTCCAGAGTGACTGAAAACTGATATATAAAGATGGGACGTCTGTAGCTTGAACTTCTGTACTGTGTAAACATGTATTTACTCGAATTTATCCACAATGATATAATTTTTTAGAAGTGCTTTGATTTTTAAAAATCTATCTAGAATCCTGTCATGAGGGAGAAAACTTAGCAAGACTTAAGAGTCTTTTGATAATGAATGGTTACTGTAGGATAAACCTATAATTAGTGTGCTGCTAATCCACACATCAGATAGCCTCAGTCAAATCTCAGATATACATACATAGGAGAATCATCCAAATTGCCGATTATTAGTGCATTCCAGGGACATTTCCATGGTGATCCACAGTCACTTTCTTGCCTGCCACTTTTTCTGTGTCTCTGGACTTCTCCGTCCAAAGAGCTTCTCGCTTTTCTGTCCTACCTGATTACTTTGGCTTCCTCTGTAACTCTTCATTTAGGGCCTACGTTTTAGGCAACCAACTGTGGTTGTGATGAGCTCAGAAAAAGATAGGGAAGACTCACTTTACTGAGTTACAGTTTTCTGTAGTATGACTTTTCTTATCTGGCTGTAGAAGACTGACCATATGTGGTACTAAAAGACATAGAACTCAGCTATTCCAAATTCAGATTTGTCTTATAAGTGGAAATGGCTCCAGGTAGGATACTGTGTCAACATTAGGAGAGAAAGATGATAGGTTTTTTTTTTTTTTTTAGATTTATTTATTTATTTACTTACTTATTTATAGGGCAAGGGAGGGAGAGACACATCAGTCAGTTGCCTCTCACATACTCCCAACCCAGGCGTGTGCCCCAGTGGGGAATCAAACCAGTGACCCTTTGTCGAAGATCGGTACTCAATCCACTCAGCCACACCAGCCAGGGTGAAAGATGATAGTTTATTGCCACAGTCCAAAGATTGAATAATTTTCTCCATTTTATCTAAAAAGGAATTTTTTAAAAAATTGAATGGGTTGAACTTGTAGTTGAATAATCCTGTTGTTGGCAACTCATAAGATTTTGAAGGAAAGGTAATTTAGAAAGACAGGAACAGAGTAAAAAACTTTGCCAATCCTTTCTCAGACACTATTTTTGCTCCTTTTGCTAGTAGACCCTTTGCTTTCTGCTCTCAATGGCTGTTGTCAAGGTATGGATTTTTCAAAGGATTGCCACCAATTTTGCATTATCTAGTAATTATCTCTATGAGAGAATCAAAAGCAGATGGTATATATGTAGATAAAGCAGATTTAAAATACTTTAAGATAGTTATATATTTGAATCAGAATTAGATCCTGTTAGGGTGGGAGACCTTAGAAATTACTTTGTCTGACATTTTCCAAATTTACTTACACTTACTAAACAAACATACTTACAAAGAGATACACCTACTAATATTCCAAGGAACACTAGTTGGACAGACCCCGATCTTGTCCATGTCATTCTCATTTTATAAGTTGAGGACGTTGGGACCCCATAAAGGTGAGCAACCTACTTAAGCCAAAGCCCCAGTAGAGGCTAGAATCCAGGTTGCCTGGCTACCAGTCTGGTATCCTTTAGGGTTCTTGATTCAGCCACTAAAAAACGACTTGACTTACCATTATTATGATTATTATTAATTCCAGATTTCCCACCTTGGATGTGAAGCTGTACTTCCCTTTCCCTAAGTAAGCTTCACCATTCTCTGGAGTCCGAGTCATTTTGTTCAGCACTGAGTGGTGATTTTTAGATGTCATTTGCTGTCTGTGATATAACTGTATCCCCAGATCCTTTCACCATCTCCTGTTAGATTTCTTACTGAAATGAATGCCTGAAATGTTCTAAATTTTGTTACATTTGGTGAACATTTTTTCCCATCCCACAGATAGTTATCTCTTGCCAGTTACCTTTATTTTCTAAGTTTTTAAAGTCATGTTTTCTCCCCTTTTGTTTTACATGTGTTTTTAAAAATCAAGACTTCATTTATTTAAGAGCCACTTTTTCTGCTGTTTTAGATTCATAGCAAAATTGAGGGGAAGATACAGAGAGTTTCCATATATTCCCTGCCCCTACACATGCATAGCCTCCCCATCAGTGTCCCTTACTAGAGCGATAACCTTTGTCACAGCCGATGAACCGACATGACACATCACGATCACCCAGAGTCCACAGTTTACCTTACAGTTTACTTTTGGTGGTGCACACTCTGTCAGTTTGGACAAATGTTTAATGACATATATTCATCACAATGGTATCATACAGAGTATTTTCACTGCCCTAAAAACCCTCTGATTTCCCCCCACCACGCCCCTACTTATCCCTGGCAGCCACTAGTCTTTACTTTCTCAATAGTTTTGCCTTTTCTAGAATGTCATATAGTTGAAATATTGTAGTATGTAGCCTTTACAGACTGGCTTCTTTCACATAATAATATGCATTTAAGGTTCCTCCAGGTCTTCTCATGGCTTGGTAGCTTACATCTTTTTAGTGCTAAGTAATATTCCATTTTCTGGACATACCACAGTTTATTCATTCACCTACTGAAGGACATCTTGATTGCTTCTACATTTTGGCAGTTATGAATAATTATGTATAAAGCACCTATAAAAATCCATATGCAGGTTTTAGTATAGATATAAGTTTTCAACTCCTTTGGGTAAATACCAAGGAGTTGCCATTGCAGGACCTAAAGAAAGAGTATGTTTAGTTCTGTAAGAATATGTTAAACTGCCTTCCAAAGTGGCTGTATCATTCTGCATTCCCACCAGCAATGAATGAGAGTTCCCATGTTCTATATTCTCAGCAGCATTGGTGTCATTCTCCTTGTTTTTCTAGTAGGTGTGCAGTGGTGTCTCACTTTTGTTTTAATTTGCATTTCCCTGTGCTCTGTAGAGCATCTTTTCCATATGCTTACTTGCCATCGGTGCGACTTATTTGGTGAAGTGTCTGTTAAGGTCTTTGACCCATTTTTTAATTGAGTTGTTTGTTTTCTTGTTGTTGAGTTTTAAGAGTTCTTTGTATGTTTTTCATAACAGTACTTTATCATGTGTATCTTTTGTAAAGAAATTTCCTCCCAGTTTGTGACTTATCTTCTCATTCTCTTAATATTTTTGTCTCAGAGCAGAGGTTTTTAATTTTAATGAAGTCCACCTTATCAAGTATTTGTTTTATGGATCATGCTTTTGGGGTTGTATCTAAAAAGCTATCACCAATCCCAAGGTGTTACCTTCTATGAGTTACATAGTTTTGTGTTTTGCATTTAGGTCTGTATCTGTTTTGTGTTAATTTTTGTGAAGAGTTGTGATACTGTGACTTATTTATAAGAAATATGTATTTGATCATTCAGATGACCAAAATACATTTCTCATATATATTTGGTTTTCATCCATAGGTCCTACTTCACAGCTTCCAAAACACAGGGAATTTCCTAAGTCTTCAGAATGATAATGGTGCCTTTTGTTATGTTAATAATGTCTATTGGAAAGCACCTAAGAATGGGGGCTGGTTGCCAGTGGAGCCAGAC
Source organism: Anoura caudifer (assembly GCA_004027475.1). Lineage (NCBI taxonomy): Eukaryota > Metazoa > Chordata > Mammalia > Chiroptera > Phyllostomidae > Anoura > Anoura caudifer. The sequence continues at coordinate 40,511 of PVKU01007504.1, forward strand.
CTGTGATTAGAGGGTTACAATTTTTAGTCCCACCCCGACCTCTGGGGAAGGGAGAGGGACTGGAGATTGCCTTAAATCACCTATGGCCAATGATTTAATCAATCATGCTTGTGTATTGAAGCCTCCATAAAAATCCAAAAGGACTGAGTTCAGAGAACTTCATGTTGGTGAACATGTGAAGATGTGGGGAGAGTGGTGCCTGGAGAGGGCCTTGGAAGCTCCACACCCTTTCCCACACCTTGCCCTGTGCATCTCTTCCATCTAGCTGTTCCTGGGTATATCCTTTTACAATAAACCAGTGCTCTAGTAAGTAAAACGTTTCTCTGAGTTCTCTGAGCCAATTTAGCAAATGATTGGGAACCTCTGATTTATATGGCAGGTTGTTACCTGTGCAACTTGGATGACAAGTTGGTAACAACCTGGACACAACTGATACCCGAACTGAATTGCCAAAGAGGTGGTCATTGGAACCTCCAATCTATAGTCAGTCAGCCAGAGTGCAGGTAATAAATAGCCTGACCGCTGACGTAGTGGGTGGAGGGTGGTGGAGGGTGGATCTAACGCTCTCTCTAGGTAGAGATATCTGAATTGAGCTGAATTATCAGACACCCAGCTGGTGTTCCAAGAATTGCCTGTTGGAGCAATTTGAGAATTCTCATTTCTCAAGAATTGCTTGTGGGAGAGTTGCTAATTGGAACACTAAATTAGTGGTGTAAGGTGTGTGTCTAAATTAATTTTTCTTTTGCATGTGGGTGTCCAGTTGTTGAAAAGGCTGTTTGTGCTCTATTATATTGCCTTTGCTCCTTTGTCAAAGATCAGTTGACTACATGTGTGCAGGCAGTTTTCAAATGCAGTCTTGAATACTCCTAATCTTTTTCTGCTTTGCTTTTTGGATCATTCCTTTTTCCTTGTTCATAGCTTCAGTAAATCACACTTAAACTATAGGAATAGCTTCATTATCTTCCTGGCCTTCAATCTCCTTCCTTCCCATCCTGGAATATTTCAAAGCTCACTCTGCAAAACTACCTGTTTTGATCGGAGACTTACAGTATCTCAGCATCGGAGACTTACAGTATCTCAGCATTGGAAGTCATTTAGTTCACACAATTGTCTTTTGTTTGAATTTGCTCTTCCTAAATGCCAGATAACCTCTGCCAAGTTTCTTAGGCTAAGCTTGAATTCCTCCAGTGACAGGGAACTCATTCTCTTTGAATGCTGCAACCCATTCTTTGGGCAACTGTAAGTTTAAGTTCCTTATGTTAAGGTAGGATGTGGGTACTTGCAGCTTCTCCTACATGTGCCAGTTATCCCCCTAAGACCATACAAACAAGAATGACCCTACTTCATATCAAAGCTCCTTAGAATGCTCTTCTGTCCAGAATAAACTCTCCAAAAGATTCATCTTTTCTCTTAGCTAAATCTCCCCATGTGGTTGGTTGCTCCAGCCAATCCTTTTGTAACTTGATTTTTAGCCCTTTACTACTCTATTCACATTTCTCTGAACTTTAACATTTGTTTATATTCACCTTAAATTGTGAAACCCAGAAATCAGTGGAGTACTGTAAGTGTGGTCCCTGTAATAAAATAGACCAGAACTATCCATTCTTTGGTCAAAACATCCTTCCTTCTTTAAATGTAGGCTGAAATTGCATTAACATTTGGACATCCATGTTCTATCTGGACTCGTGTTGAATTAGCTGTGGACTAATACCCACAAGTCATCTCTCATAAAGCCATATCTTCCCCAGTTATATTTAAGTACAGGAATCTTGCGTTTATTCTTGATAACTTTTATCTTGTTAGAATAGCTCTTTGCTGCTCTACAACTACAGCTTATCGAGAAACAAAAAAAAATGCATTCTTAACAGCTTATGGTTTAATTGAGACTATAAAACACATACACTAACTAGAATAAAAACCTAAGAACTCTTAGAAGGCAATTTAATATAGCGTCAGTTGTGACCATGAATACTGTTGTTCAAAGTGTCCTCTGGCCTGCATTAGAATTACCTGGGGGGCCTGGATAAATGTTCAGCTTCCCAAGCTCTGTTTCCTTAGCTCCATTCTAGGCTTAACGAATTCAGATTTCCTGGAGTGAGGCCTGGAGATCTGCATTCTAACAAGTTCCATTGGTTGTTGGTACTCATTAAAGTTTGACAACTGCTATTGTAAATATTGAAGACTAGAACCCAAAGATGTGATCAGAGCGAGGTGATAGTAGCAGGTGTGATCAGAATTAGGTGCCATTAATTAAGGAGGTGATTTCTGAGGAACAGAAGGATGTGAACTGATAGAGTAGAGAGGTTCCAGGTACAGGAAGAAAATAAGTTGTCTGCTAGAAAAGACGAGATATTGGTTAGTCTGAAGCAGAACAGCAAGTAAAGCGAGCTTAAGCTAAGGGATAGAGGAAGAAAGGAAAAGTTGTAAAATTCTGAAACCAATGAGAATAATGCTGCCAGGTGGCAGCAAGGCAGGACCTGCTATGGAAGCATGATCTTTGTCATCAAGAATTCACAAAATGCCTGGCCACACCCTATGAGGGTGTGTAAAAGGGTGGGGGTGTCAGCAAAGATTAGTTTGGAGAGTTGCTACACGTACCCCATCTTTGGTTCTAGACTATCTAATGAGAAGATCTGTATTAATAATCTTGACTAATTTGGGTATAGACCAGTCAGGTGGTAGACATGTTGCACAGCTGCTTGGGGCTCGGGGCGCAGGCCTTTTTCACTTCATTGTCACACAACTCAAAGCACTCTCGGTATTTTCTAAAGTGGTGGGGCAACAGCAAGTCTGTACTAGACAAAATGATACCCAGAGAATGGATCATCAAAGACCTTGCTGCTCAAATGGGGTCAGAAGTTGTGTTTTTAGTTAAGTATTTCCTTCTCTTAAAGATTGGTAAGTGCTCAGCTATGCAAATGTTAATAATAAAATGTGTATAATAACCTGTTTTAGACGATGATTGACAGTCTTTGAAACAAACAAACAAGCAAGCAAACAAAAGGCTCCCCAGTATTACTAGTTTAATGGTTGGCTGGAAAATTCACAACTGTTTCTTAAATAATCATATCATGCTAGTAAAATAGTAAGTTGAATGGAACTAAGAAAATACTTATGATTCTAGGAGAAATTGGAATTAGGCAAACTTTAAAATGAAAGATTAAATATGAATATTAATTTGTACTTGTATTTTCTACAAGTGCATACGCTACTTAAAAATAAGCGTTCAAATCTGATTTGCATAACTGCAGAGAAGCTTGCAAGACTTGTGAATACGTCCTGACTTGCCATGAGTCTGTTGATAGCCTCACTCTTTGGCAAACGTGGTGAATCTGTCTGCATTTGAACTGGAAGCTGTTTGGGATTCCCCTTTAGACATCGGTTATTGGTCAATACCCACTTCACATTTCCCTCTTCATAGATCACGTGGCCTACACAGTGAATTAAGCACTCCTCATCCTAATGCTAATTTGAGATCACTTGTGATTTATTATTATTCTGCTCACTCTTGTATGAAATTGGTGCTTGCTCTCATTTTTTTTTTCACTCTGGATACCTAAAAGTTGACTGACAATTTTTCTTCACTGTATCTTGCCTCTGATAAAATCTCAGGGAAACAGAGAGAATTTCACTGCTTTTTAAGGTACACCTTAGCAAATACAAGCTTGTCAGTTTGGGGGTAGTGTTTGAAAGATTGCAAATAGTAAAGATTATTGTTTATCCATTTTATTACAGAAGTAAGGGTATGTATAATATTTTTCATTGAGCTATTTTAAGAAAAGAGTTTACAATTAGTGTACTAGATAACATCAATGTTTTAATGTATCACTTTCATCAGAGGGACTGGATAAGCCTTATTATATTTGGATAAGGTCTTACTCTGTGGAGACTTTTAGATCGGAAATCATTTCAAGCTATTTGGAGCACTCACCTTAAGACCTCTTAAAGTTCTCCCCACCAAAATTTGTATGATTATAATCACTGGATAGCAACACCTGAAACTCAAAACAGTATTGCATATTTTGTACATTGTTGGGAGAATTGCTGATTCAAGTGAGACAGTGGTAGCTCGACAGTACGGTAAGAAGGTGTGTTATACTGATCTGTCTCAAGCTAAGAGGCAAGGATGGGTTGTGGTGATCTAGCCCTGCAAATACCCTTTTGGGTGATGTACCCAGAAATAGCCCCAGTTTATCCCAGTAGAACCAAGCCATCCCAGGGGAGTGCCAGCAGAGCAGGGTGTGTGCTCCCTAAGAAAGGGGAGTGGCAGCTTCCTAATATCTGGCGGTTAGGGACTCAGAATGATTGCAATTGGGAAATAGGGAGAACTTTGGGAAAGAAGCCTACATATTGCAATAGAACAGGCAAGGGCGAAGATGATGGAAGGACGGGTACATGTGGAACTGATCATCATGGCAGCTTGGTTTTTATGGATGAACTACATATTGACCCTAAATGAGCTTTGAAAGCTTGAGAAATGAGTATGAATTGAATGCCTAAGGCACAAGAGAAGCGGGCAGAATTGAGTCTGATAGTAATCCCCTAGGAGGAGAGAGGGTAAAGCCATGAAGAATTTCAGCTTACCAAGCAAAGTCTTTGTGAAAATGATGTTGTCCATCTCTTTTACTAATTTAATTTGAAGCTAGAGGTTCATCAGTGGCATGAGTATACTTAGCAATATTTAAGTGACAAAAGAATTAGATAAAGTCACTCTCAGAAAAAAATCTGTAAGCAAAATAGTATTTATTTTCAAGGTTTACAGTCACTTAATAGTTCTGATTTTCACATCACAGTTGGGAGTCTGGCTCCATTTCATCACTCCTCTACAGCAAGATGGTAAAAAAAATAAGCTACTATTACTTAAGAGCCAGTACATACTGGCTCGTACCAGATGCCAGGAAGAATGCTGAGTGCTTGATGTGCGTAATGTTTAGTCCTTGTAGTAACCTTCTGAGGTTGTTGCTGCTGTTACTTCTGTCCAGTAAGTAGAAGAATCAGAATTTGAATCCAGGCAGATGGACTCTTAAAAGCCCTTACTTTTAACACTGTTCATAATGTTAAGTTTATTTAATACAAAAGAATGTTCTTTATTTTGAGATTCTGTCCTGCCTACCTTTTGATATTAAAATATATTTTATATGATGGTGGTGGAGATGTTAGGTTTGATTTTTTTGTTGTTGTTTATTTAAAAAATCTTTACCTTTCAAAATAAAAACTGGGCCGCTCAGTGACAGCACTTCTACCTAGGTTGTGTTTGTTTTTTTGTTTTGTAAGTTCTTTTGCTAGTTTGTGATATCCAAGTCTGAGAACCACTGGTCAGAAAAGTGAGGCTATTAGTAATTTTTAATGTTCTCTAGAGATTTTTTACTTGATTTATTTCCTAATGCATTTAATCCAATCAATCCTCCCCCTCTGGCACCTGACCGCAAATCGTACTTTCATCCTTTTGACACAGATATCTATTGTGAATCATAATTAAAATGCAGCTTTGTGGTTCATATCCAAGGGAATCATTAAATATACTTTATGACAAGGAGCCTAGAATAAGATACAGGCCTTATATTAAATTCTTACAGAATATAGTCTTATAGTGATGTTCCAGTGTCTCATTAACTTAAATCGTTAGTAAATAATGGCATTACCATTTGCTCTGCATATTTCTTTGGCATTTTACATTATTTGTACCTTTAGTGATAGCTATTACTTAATGATATATTAGTAAACATTAATACTTTTCACTGTCAGTAACATTTGGAGAACAAAATGAGAGAGAATAAGAGGAGCTCTGCTAGAGAGGAAGGAACAGGGGAGCCATATAAAGAAGCTGTCTGGCTTACTTGCTTTTCCTAACTGTAATCTTCCCTGTGTGATGTATTTATCCGTATGTTGTTGGTGACTTTGGTGTCCTTGTTGGTGATTTGTTCGGTAATCTGTATTTACAGTTACTGACTTCCTCATTTCCTTCACTCCTCAGCCACCCACTGTTTGGTCATACCCAGACTTTGCCATTACCAGTAACCACTTCTGGGATCTCAGTTTTAAGCATCCTGCTCTCTAGCCACCTCCGACTTGTCCCTTGCTTACATCCAGCCTTCCTCCATGCCAACTCCAGCAAGCCTGATCCTCTGGGACCCTCCAGTTAATTTACTCTGCCACTTCCCTGCCTTGTCCTCTTTCCTCTTCACCCAGCTGAGGTTCCATGGCCTATCATGTTTATATTCCTTACCTACACCTTTAATGGCCTTGCCCCTCATCTTCTATGTATGTCAAAGCCCCAAGTGTTTCTCAGCTACTTGCTTGTTACTCTCTATCAGTACCCAGATTATTAAATACTGCTTAAGAAAAACACAAAACCATGCTGTCTGATCTCACTTTAAATGTAAGAACCAAACCTCAAGAGGCCTTCAGTATGTCTTCGAAGCAGTAGTTCCTGGTATTTCTTCTGTATTTCCCTAGTCTAGTCTATTTACTCTCCTACTCTCTGAGATGACTACTTCTGCATTCTCTTCAAACTCTGGCACCTCCTCTTCCTTTCTTCCATCATCACCAGCAGCCAATAACCTAGGATCTTTATTTCACTGAGAAGATAAAAGCATCCCTGGCTGGTGTGGCTCAGTGGATTGAGTGCCAGCCTGCAAATTAAAGGGTGGCCAGTTTGATTCCCAGTCTAGGGCACATGCCTGGGTTGCAGGCCAGATCCCCGGTAGGGGGAATGGGAGAGGCAACCACACATTGATGTTTCTCTCTCTTTCTTTCTCCCTCCCCTCCCCTCTGTCTAAAAATAAATAAGTAAAATCTTTTTAAAAATTTTTTTAATTAAAAAGAAAAAAAAATAGAAGCAATCATCTTCCCACCACCAAATGTAGCACTTGTTGAATGAAAGAAATAATATGATACTCTAGAACGTTATTTACTCCTATATTCAAATATGATTAGCAACTCAAGTTCTAAAACTGTACATATAAATTTGTTTTTGGTCATTTGGGGTTATGCTTTTCACTACCACCTTCCTTTTTAAAAAAAAAAATTATTTATTTGTAGAGAGAGAGGAAGGGAGGCAGAGAAATATCGATCAGTATTCACCCCGACCAGGACCCAAACCCATAACCTCAGCGTGTACCCTGATTGGGAATCAAACCGGCAACCCTTCACTTTGTGGGACCACACCCAACCCACTGAGCCACACCGGTCAGGGCCACTTTCATGTTGTTATAACCAAGAATTGTTAATATGTTTGTACCTCATTCAAATAAAATTCTTAAGAAGATGATTAACAGGAGCAGTAGTAAAACAAGCAGCTAAGTAATTTAACACAGGAAATTAAAGAAGAAATGCATTGTAACTATTTTTTATTATACTAGTAGCCCATAATGACTTGTACTTATGTAAGCCATAGGAGAAGGAAAAAAGATGCAAATGACTTAAAAATGAAGATGAAAGCCCCGAACTTTGTGGAAAATGGAGGGAAAATGTTGGGAACGAATCATGTGATAGTGATGACCTCACACTTTGAACGAGATAATTAGATAATAGAATTGAGCTCTAAAAATGGTGATTTCAAATTAAATTAATATTGTTGTTTACCTCATGTTGCTAAACTTTAAGGTTCAGTTTTGGGAAAAGGAGTTGAGATGGTTAAAACCAAAGAAGTCAAGATTCTTATGCCAGCTTTGATGAAATACGTATTTGTAGAGTTGAGTAGGAGTCTATACCTCACCTAACAGTGCGGGTTGCTTATATAATTACAACAAAGAAGAGCGTCCCTCAGTGACCTGAATGAACTTCATGTGCCGAGTTTGCTTACCTAACGGCATCTGTCTGCTCAGGGACATTTCCTCACACAGCTTCCCAGTTCCCCACATTCTTTCCACACCTTTATCGTGTTTCCCAGTATCATCTGCTCTTCGCTCATTTCGCAGGTGACCTAAGGCCCTACTTCACATAGTAAACAGAACTCCACAGACATAACCTCAGCTTACTTCCTCTTCTCCAGTTGGTGCAGCTTGTCTCAGAAGAGATTTCCTTGTACTTTGTCTCCCTAAATCCCTGCTCTCTTTTGCCAGAGTTCCTGAAAGTGTGGTCTCCGCTCCTGCTTATGCTACTTGGCTTCTTTCTCATACCTCCTCCTGAAATGATCTGACCCCATCTAAGGCTCTGTGGCCCAGATTAGCATGAACTTCCTGATGTTTAAATGTAGTGTTCTTTTTCCAGGCCACATCCTCTGTCTCTGCAGCATGTGTCCCTGTTGTCACATTCCTCTGCTTAAAACATTTTGTGCCTTTTCATGAGTGCAGAGTAGACATTCAGAAATATTGAACCAGTAGTTCTAATATTTTTTCTGAGTTTTCAGCCTGTATTTTTAATGGACAATACTGCCTGAATCTCAAATTCCTTATAGCAAAAAATAAATTTATTTCCTTTGCCCTCCTCTTGCTACCTTCTTGGTGCCCTTCTGAGGTTATCCTCATTTCACTCAGGTCCCAGACTACATTCCACAGGTCATCTTTGACTCCTCTTTCTCTTACTCTCACTTGGTGTCTCAATTCTGATGAATATCTCCCACACCTTCCTTTCTTTTCTGGCTGCTGTTGCCTATGACTCTTGCCTCTTTCCATTCCTAGTCTCTTGTCTGAATTATTTCAGTAGTACATTTAAGAGTTTTTAATTTGGATTCCATGAATAGACCTGAGGGGATCTAAGAATCCCCTCAAAATTGTGTGCATATTTTTTGTGCCTGTGCATTTTTCTGGGGAGGTACATTAGATTATTCCATGGAAAAGAAGATGAGGGATAGAATGAGAGAATATGACAATTTAAACAAGCCAGTTTCACTGATTTCTTATTTTTCTTTGCCTGCTCTTTACTATTTAGTTCCCTAGCCCAGGGAACTGATCTCTAAGTAGTTGACGGGGCATGTAAGACCTAAAGAGAAAAAAAAAGTAATAGCAATCAGTACAGCTTGGTAGTCAGACAGTCCAGCAGCCAGGGATCAGAGGCTCTACAACATCAGAACCGCACTTTAATGTTCTGGAGAAGCTCAGGAGAAAGCTGGGGCATCAGCAGGGATATCAGCAGGGAGGTATCCTCCTGAGCCCTCTGGTCCTGTTTATTCATGTGTTTCCAAAGGACTTGGAGGGATATGAAAAGCTTAATTGGTGAAAACCCAGAGCCAGCCAGTGGGGCAGTGTCTTCAGAAAAAGGTTTAGAACATTTCTTCAACTGGACTCTTGCTTGCTAGTCCTTCCTCTACCCTACAACCGGACTTAGTGTGTTGGTTTTAAGTGTATTTGATTGAGTATGCTATTACAGTTGTCCCAATTATTTTTTCCCTTCACCCCCCTCTGCCTGGTACCCCCCTTCCCTACAGCAGTCCCCCCACGTAGTTCATGTCCATGGGTCCTACATGTAAGTTCCTTGGCTTCTCCCTTTCCTATACTATTCTTAACATTATGCTGTCTGTTTTGTTCCTGCCCATTATGCTTCTTGATCCCTGCACCGTTTCTCCCTTTCTCCCCCATCCCCCCCCCCCAGCTGATAACCCAGACGTGTGGTTCTGTTCCTGTTCTGGTGGTTTGGTTTTTATTTTTTAGATTCAGTTGTTGATAGTTGTAAGTTTGTTGTCATTTTGATTTCATAGTTTTGATCTTTTTCTTAAATCAGTCCCTTTAACATTTCATGTAGTAATGTCTTGGTGATAATAAATTCTTTTAGGTTTACCTTATCCGGGAAGCACTATATCTGCTCTTCCATTCTAAATGATAGCTTTGCTAGATAGAGTAATCTTTGTTGTAGGTCCTTGCTTTTCATCACTTTGAATATTTCTTGCCAGTACCTTCTAGCCTGCAAAGTTTCTTTTGAGAAATCAGCTGACAGTCTTATGGGAACTCCTTTGTAGGTAACTCTGCTTTTCTCTTGCTGCTTGTAAGAGTCTCTCTTTATCTTTAACCCTTGGCATTTTAATTATTGATATGTCTTGATGTGGTCTTCTTTGGGTCCATCTTGTTTGGGACTCTCTGTGCTTCCTGGATTTGCATGTCTATTTCCTTCACCAAATTAGGGAATTTGGTTTTCTTTTTCTATTATTTTTTCCAAATAGATTTCCAATTTCTTGCTCTTTCTCTTCTTCTGGCACCCCTATGATACGAATGTTGGACCTTTTGAGGTTGTCCCAGAGGCTGCTTATACTACCCTCATTTTTTGGATTCTTTTTTGTTGTTGTTCTGCTGCTGAACATGGTTGGTTTTTGGTTCCTTATATTCCAAATCATTGATTTGATTCTCAGTTTCATCCCCTATACTATTTCCCCGTGCATTGTTCTTTATTTCAATTAGTGAATCCTTCATTTCTAACTGGATCTTTTATATGCTGCTGAGGTCCTCAATAAGTTCCTCAAACATCCTTTTAACCAGTGTTTTAACTCTGCATTTGATAGATTGCTTATCTCAATATCATTTAGCTCTTTTTCTGGAGTTTTGATCTGTTCTTTCATTTGAGCCATGTTTCTTTGCCTCCTCATTTTGGCAGCCTCCCTGTGTTTGTTTCTATGCATTAGGTACAGATGCTTTGACTCTGTGTCTTGGTAGTGTGACCTAATGTAGTAGATGTCCTGTAGGGTCCAGTGGCATAGCCTCCCCTACCACCCAAGCTGGGTAGTTGAGATGAAACCTTGATGTGGGCTGAGTACACCCTCCCCCTGTAGTTGAGCCTTGGTTGCTATTGGCAGGTCAATGGGAGGGGTTTACCCAGGCCAGTCAGCTGCAAGGACTGGTTGTGACTGCTTACCACCAACCTCCACCCTCCATGGAGGATCAGCTGTGTGGGGGCAGGGTGAATGTGGTTTCCTTTAATTCTGTAGTTGTCAGACTTCCATTCAATTTGATTTCTGATGTTTCTGAGTGATACTTGTTCTATATTTTAGTTGTAATTTTAATGTGGTTGTATGAAGAGGCATGTCTGCCTATGCCACCCTCTTGACAGGCCACTTAAAAATCCAGACTTGGTTTTTAAACACATATCTTATTGTGCACCTTCCTTGATTAAAATCCTCAGGGTTCTTACAAAACATATTAAAAACCCCTGGGCATGGTGTCAGGGTCTTTCATAGTTGGGAACCTGTCAGACTCATCTCCAGGCGCTCCCCTGTCCTCACCTCCAAGGCTGAGCCGCAACAGGTTACTGCTGGCTGTTTTGAGAGGACAGCTTCCTACATCCATACCTCTGTGCATTTGATCATTCCAGTCTCTCTACAGGGTTCCATCTCTTCCCCATTGCCCAACCACGAACCTCCTACTACCCTTCAAGGCCCAGGCTGAATGTTTCCTCTTCCCTGTGTCCATCCCTAATTTTCTGCCATCACCTTGACAGAATCAAGTCTCTCTTGGCTAGGTTCCAGAAACTTTTCATTCATATCTCTGATAATGTCATATTATATTGTAGATAACCTATTTTTATTTCTGTCTTTCCTACAAACCAGGAATGCCCTGCAGGTAGGGATGGCCTTTTTCATGTTTGTATCCCTAACACCTAGTTTCATGCTTAGTCCAAACAGGAGCTTAATAAACTTTTGTTGAATGGAATCACTTATGAGAAGTTTTTATGACTCACTTGAAATTAGAGACCAATGCTTATTTAATAAGTCAGAATAGGCTGTAATAATAAGTAATAACAAAGTCTCATTTCCACAGCTTATTCAAGTAACTGCTTCCTTTGTGGAAGTGGATTTTGAAAATCTTCACATGTCAGTGTATATTTTTGATGTGCTTTCTTGAGATCCTAAAGTATTATAGTTCTAATGCACACTAGAGCTTCTGTGGTATTTCTACGGATGTTACATTGAATAGATTCTGTCATTTGAGAGATCTGTTTATTATATAGTAAGTTCCATGGAAATGCATTTTCTCTCTCTCAAACTTAAATATTTTGTGAATTGTTTAGTTATTTTATAAGACCTAAGTCAATTTAATTGAGCATTTTCCAAATATAAAAACAAAGTTAAGAGTCTGGTATTTATATGTTATGTGGTTTGCTTAGCTAAATTTGCAAAGTCCCACTCATTGCAAATGTGTTTTTTAGGTATTTAAATTAGTTCATCTATGAAAGTAAACACCGTTCTGTAAATTAAGAGCTTTAAATAAAATTTTAAAAATGGTCTTCTCTTCCTTATTTTTCTTTGAAATTTTTAGGAAAGGAATCCACAATTTATTTATTCAGCCATTTATTGAGTACATGTTATATGCTAGGCATTATGCTACATGTTTGCAATTCAGGATTGAGGGGACAGTAGCTGTCCTTGAATAGTTCACAGTCTAATGGAGAAGACGAAGGTCTGTACACAAAAGACTGCAATTTAAACCTTGGAGAAGAGGAAGGAAACTCGTCCTTTGAGAACCAATGTTGATGTTGAGAATGGATGTGTCTGCAGATAAATTTGTAGATACACAATCAGGGAGCTAAAGTAAGACCATATTATTTTTAAAATAAAGTGAAGTAGGAATGTAGGTCATCTTTAAGAATAGCACTTGAGAAGAACAGTGAACATCTGGATAATTACTAAGGGGAATGGGAGATAACTAACAAAAATAAGGGTAACATGCGGTATTAGGAAGCAGTGAGGGTGGGACTGAAATTGGACTGCGTGGAGTTGTGAGAATGGCAGCACAGTGGTCTGCTGTTCTCTGGCCGTGTTCTGTGACCGGTGCGTAGGGGCCGTAAAGCTGTACTGTGTTCAGGGTTTATGGGATGGGTACTGCAGGAATAAAAAATGTGCCAATGACTTGAGAGTCCTTGAAAGAAAGTTTGGCTTAATGTAGAAGGAACTGTGGTTAGGAAGAAGATGATAAACCTGGAGAAAGTTAAGAAACTGGAGAGGAGGCTAAGGCTTGGTACTTTATAGGTACTCTGCAAATCATTTTCTTCTTTCTGGCTCCCCTCTCCTTGTACCTGTTTCATAATCATCAGCACCTGCCTCTGCAGGTGGTTTATATATAGGAATAGTTTCAAATCATGATGGTAGCTGTTGGCTTGGAGGGGAAGATTAGGAGGCAGGTTCCAAGGTCCTCATCAGTAGTATACCCCAGTGACTCGGATGTTGGCAGTGCCTGGTGGGGATAGACCTCTAGAGAAACTCAGGGCTTTTCCTTTCATCTCCCTGTCACTCATGCTTGAAGGGTGGGCCAAGGGCAAAGACATTTTATTGTACCATGCTTCTTAGCACAGCAACTTGCTGTGAAGGGTTAAGACTCGGCCTCTGAGGGTTTCCGCTAAGTTCCCCTGGTCTCCACAAGGCTTACTGTAAGCACAAGTCTCATTGCTTTCAGTGACTTCAAAGGGGGTTCTTTTTGACATAATGATAGAAGTAATAATGTAACTGGCAACCCAAATAGTCTTCCTCCTCAGAATCTAAAATTTCTGATAGAGTTGGTTGTCTTGTGATTTCTTTTATGTGAGTTTTTAAATGTATTGTCATAATTTTTTCTTAAAGATGTACCTTTTAAGGCTTTCATTCCAAGTGAGAACACACTGTTTTTTTATGAAAACATACAATTTATATTCCATTTGCAGAGATTTTCTTTTTGACCTGTAGTTTTGAGTATAACACTGAAATCTAATAATTCATTATTTCCCAGCATGCTTTTTTTTTGGTATGGGAGAAATTAAAAAATTCATTAAAAAAGTCATACATCTGCACTGTGAAACTAAGAGAAAGGTGGGAATTCCTTTCCCACCTTTCTCTTAGGAAGAAGTGAGTAAGCAGAAACCACAGGTCATCCTAATCTTAAGAAATGGAGAAAATGCTCATGTACAGTTGGCTAAAGAAATCCTGGGACATCTAGATCATTAGTCTTCCTATTTTGCTATTAATGATACCTTTAAGGCATTGAGCAATCTTGTCTAGAAAAGAAGTTTCTTTTGGAACTTCATCTGGGTGGCTCTGAGGAAGCATGTGCCTCACTTGACACTAGTCACATGAAGTAGGACATTTAACTTTATCCACAAAGTTTGTAATATCCATCTGGATCCTGTGGATTGCTTTATACCATCCATCTGTCTTTCAGTAAATGTTTGTATGACAGGTAGACCTGTGATTCTTATGACTAAGATAGAGTTTCCATAGCCTATGAATCATAATAGATTTGTCTTAGGTTAAATTTACCAAAAAACAGATCTCTTTTTCTCCCCTGACTTTAAAAGTAAAGAATAATGAAAAATAAGTAATAGTTCCTAATTAGGTATTTAGTTCAAAGGGACAGAGTTAAAAGTATTTTTTCTAAATGGTAGTTCAAATATACTTTTCCAAAGACCTTTAATCAGCAGCTTTTGCTCTCAAATATTGGTACTGGTGTGGGAATTGTTTCTGAATTTTTTTTTAAAAAGAGCTTCACTTGTTCATTCTTGTTCTATTCATGACACCTGGATATTAGTGTAAGTTAATGGAATCACTGTAGTTTTCCATAATGCGCACATGAAGAAGAAAGAAAACTTTCCTTTAGATGTCTTGCTTGGATTTTAGTTAGTTGATATAAGACTGTTTTCTTTTTCTTTTTAGGTTGCAAACACGTTAAAGGCATCCTGTTATATGGGCCTCCAGGTTGTGGTAAGACTCTCTTGGCTCGGCAGATTGGCAAGATGTTGAATGCGAGAGAGCCCAAAGTGGTCAACGGGCCAGAAATCCTCAATAAATATGTGGGTGAATCAGAGGCTAACATTCGCAAACTCTTTGCTGATGCTGAAGAGGAGCAAAGGAGGGTAATGTATAATTCAGTAAAAGATTATTATGAGTGAAACCCAGAGTTATGGTAGAAAACTTGTTAGTACAATCTCTATTTTGAAAAACTTGAGGGTAAAATTTATTTAATACCAAATTATGTCACTCAGCCAGGATTGTGGGGGATTTAAGTGCTGCAAGCAGATTTCATTACCCACATGTTCATAATACAAAGACAGATGACTGTGGAAGCCAGAAGTTTCACAGAAACAGATCGTGAGTATATTTTCAGGTGATACTTTTCTCCGCAGTACTTCCAGAGATTTGAACTCATCCTTTGGAAAAGGAGGAAATTAAATCCGTAAAGGGACTTGTAGGACTATATTTATGTTGGGTCCATGTGCAGAAAGCTAACTTATTTACCGCAGAGCCAGCTCAGTTGTAGAGTGACAGGTATGAGTTGTTAGGTCTCGAAGGCAAGCTTGATTTGGGTCTTAGAAAAAAGTAAGATTAATTAAAAATAAAACCAGAGTTTACTCATTGTGATGCTTAATTTTATGTGTCAATTTGACTAGGCCTCAGGGTGCCCAGACATTTGGTTAAACATTATTCTGAATGTGTTTTGGGGGGATATTTCTGGATGAGATTACCATTTAAGTCAGTAGACTGAGCAAAGCAGTTGCCCTGCCTAATGTGTGGGGGCTCCACCCAATCAGTTGAAGACCCAAATAGAACAGAAAGATCTGCAGATCTTGAGACTTGTCAGCCACCATAATTGTGTTAGCCAGTTCCTTATGATTAATCTGTCTATAGCTAGCTACATAGATTGATAAGTAGATAGCTACATCTAGATCTCTATCTAGATATGTAGATCTACATGTATACCTATATATTTTCTGGTGACTAAGGATGTATCTTTGTTTATTACACTGGAAAACCCAAACTAATTCACTAATATTACGTATTTGTTTCATTGACAGAGGGTTTAAAAATAATGCCATGGGATTTTTGTTTCTGGCAATACAGTAGATTAGGCAACTTGAATACATTCCTTCTCCAAACCCCTTCACACGCTGGGAAAATATAGCAAATCATTTTAACTGCCTAATTAAGCTCTCAGGAAAGAAAAGGATGTCTCCAGAAATGAAAAGAAAACTCTGAAAATTAGAATGATAAAGATATGAGCTGAAGCTTTGGTTTTGGTAATGTGTGAGTTTGGGTTTTAGCACCCACTAAGGACAGAAAATGAGTCCTTGGACCCGCTTAAGGTATGGGCTAGGCTCTGGAACCTTCAAAGAGGTTGTGTCCTTGATGAAAAGAATGGACTAGAAAATATCTGCCTATCAGCACAGAGAAATAATAAGAACCTTAGCTATCCACCTGGGTTCTGAATTAGCAGCTGAGGAATCTCTCGTGGCAATTCTAACCATGGATCCTCGATTCATGCTTAGGATTTTTTAAAAAATATACATCCCATCTATGGTGTGGGGCCCACAAGCTGAAAAATAGTTTAAAAATGAATCCTGTACTAATGATACCACAGGCACACCCCAGGGAGTGCTCCAACAGCCCAGGCCACCAGAAGTTCTCATAGGGGAAGTGAACATAGCTTCAATAAATGGGAAATGTTATCATCAAAATTTAAAGCTCAGCAACCAGATTAAGCATATGCCACTAGTGTTAGCTGAAGAGAGAAGTGATAAACAGAAGAATAGATCTAAATAAATCACCCAGAGTGTAACAGACAAACAAGTGGAAAGTGTGAAAGAGAAGTTGAGATAACAGACTCAAAATGAGAAGTCCAAATACAAAGAATAGTGTACAAGCAATATTCAATGATAGAATGGCTGAGAATTTTTTAGAGTTCATAGTGCACCTAAATACTCATATTCATTAGCACCGTGAGCCCAAATAGTAAATAAAAGTTATTTTTAGACCCATTGTAGTGAAACTGGAACATGTAAAAAAGAAAAAAGGGAGAAATATCTTAATACCAGCAAAAAAGAAATGATGATGACATACAAAGGGAGATCCGTTATGTTGACAGCAAACTTTTTAATGATAGCAAGAGAGATCAGAAAACAGTGGAATGGGGTCTTCATGGAGCCAAGTGAAAATAACTGTCAACTGAAAGTTTTATACCCAGTTCAGTTCTCATTCAGGAATAAAGGTGAAATAAAGGAGTTCGTTTTTGTTTTTGTTTTTGTTTTCCTAAGCAAAGACTGATAAAATTAGTCACAGAAGCTTGTGGGAAGAGTATGAAGGAGATTGTACAGTACTTAAGACTGAAAGAAACTGAACCCAGAAGGAAACAGTGGATGCAAGAAACAATGATGAGCAATGAAATTGATGAAGATACAGATAAAATCTGGAATTTCTACTTCTGGTAGCAGCAGATTAGGTAACTCGAATCATGCCTGCCACTGAAGACTACTAGAAAAGCTTAACAAAATATTTAATTATTTTTTGCTTGAATGTATCAGAGAGCTTACAAGATCTAAAAAGAAGAATTGAGGCCCAGAGAAAAAGGCCCTGGTATATGAAGGCTAAGGGAAAAACAGGTCATTGATTTTCTGGAGATATTAGCCAGTGCTGGAGTTAGCTGCTGGAAAGCCGTGCAGCCCTTCTGATAGGCCAGGGGGAGTAACAGGGGCAGAGGGTAGAGCCTTTGGCCCACAAAAAGGGAACCCCTGATGAACATGCCTCATTTTGAGTTGGGACCCTGAAGGGCTACACCATAGGAGTAAGGGTTAACTAGAAGTAGACATGCTGTCAAGGAGGCTGTCGGTCAGCTTTGAATCATGACATTTTCTAAAATTAGATTGAGGCTTTCTAAATCACTAGTGCCCCCAGACATCTGACAGAATTATAGGTACTTCCTGGAGGAAGGTAATATCATGCAAGGCCTCAAATTACTTCTGTAGTTTGCAAATGAAATGAAATGTCTGGTGTATAATCAAAAGCAGTCAGACACAAGAAAAAGAAACAAAAGATAATAGAAATTGGCCCTCTGGATATTGGAATTCTCAAATAAAGACTTTTAAAATAACTATTCTTATCACATTCAAAAAGAAACAAGATTGAGTATTTTGGCAGAGCACTGGAAACTAAGAAAAAGTCAAATGGAAATTATGGGCATGAGAAATTCAGTAACTGAAATTAACTCAAGTACGTAGGTTTAAATAGATTAGACACATCTGAAGAGAGAATCAGTGCACTGAAAGATGTTAGGCAAGAATAACCAAGAATATAAAGGATGAAAGAAATGAAGAAAAATAGAAAACACCATAAGAATGTCTTTAAAGTTCCAGAAAGTCAAGAGAAAGTATTGGAAGAGAAAGTGGTTTAGAACTTTCTAAAACTGATGAAGAACATCATCAGTCCATACATTCCAGAAGTGGTATGAACCTCAAGCAAGAGGAATACCAAAGCAGTTTACATCTGTAGTTAATCATCATTAAACTTCTGAAAACAAAACAAAACAAACAAACAAAAACCAGAAAAATCTTAAAACAACTAGAGAATAAAGAAAGATTACCTTCAAATAAGCAACAATTAGCTGGTGGCTGTCTGCTCAACAGAAATGATGGAAACCAGAAGTCAGTCAAATGCCATTTTTAAGGAGCTGTAAGAGAATAAACTGTCAACTTAGAATTTTACATCCAGTAAATGGATAAATTGTCCTGTATATACGCAATGAAAGTATTACACAGTATGAACAGATGATGGCTGTTCACAGTTTTGAATCTCACAAATAAATGTTGAACAAAAGAAACCAGATAAGAAGGAATACTTACTGGATGATTCCATTTGTATAAAGTTCAAAGTATAGTGCGTAGCAATGCGTGCTTAGGTGGTAAAAGTATAAAGGAAACTGAGAAATAACCACCGTAAAAATCAGATTGTCTTCCCTACAGGAAATGGTGGAGGGCTCTTGTTAGGGTTATGTGGGTGCTCATTTTGTGACAATTCAGTGAGGCATACATTCACGTTTTGTGAACTTTCCTCTATGCCATACTTCATAATAGAAAAGTTTAAAAGAGGTAAGTGTAAGAAGCATTCACTGTATAAAAGAATAATAACAATGATCAATACGGTTTCTTAAGAACTGAAGTATGGAAAAAAAACATATGAGAAGTGGAATAAATTCATATAAGATTCCTGTATTATTAGCAAAGAAGATAGTAATGTTAATTAACATACAGCTTTAGATCAGATGTGTATGTAAAAATTGTATATATCTCTCAAACTTTTCCAAAGTATGAGGAGAAGGTGGGGAAGGAATAAAGAAAATTCAGATTATTTAAACGGCAAGAAGGGAATAGCAAGACAAAGAAAATGTCAAGATACTGAAAATGTAACTTTAATAAAAATTTTACAGCAGTAACAAAGATAAGGTACCTAGGATTAAGCCTCAAAGGGAAACTAAAGGGAAAAGTTATAAACATTTTTGAAAATCTTTTTTTTTAAAAGCTGCCTTGTCATGTGTAGCCCAGTGGGTTGGACGTTGTCCTGCAAACTGAGAGGTCACCAGTTCAGTTTCTGGTTTGGGCACATGCTTGGGTTGCAGGTTTGTTCCACTGTTGGGGCACATGCAAGAGGCAACAAGTTGATATTTCTAATATCAATGTTTCCCTCCCTCTCTTCCCCTCTCTCTAAAAATAAATAAGTAAATTTTAAGAGCTAATAAATGGTAAAATAGAACATGTTTACATGTGGGAATACTGATAACATCATAAAAATGGCAGCTCTGCCTGTATTACTCTGTAAATTCGGTGCTTTTTCAATCAAGTCTAAGAACTTTTTGGAACCTGACAACTTGGTCTTTTGTTTTTGTTTTGTTTTGATGCTTTGAAAGCCATGAAAATTTCAAAGCTGTGAAAATTTTGGAATAATGAAGACTTTTGTCATCAGATATCCAGATTTACTGGAAAGTTACAATAATTGAGAAAGTATAATATATTTATGCATAAACAGACCAAGGAAACAAAATAAAACTCAGGAAGAGCTTACTATATGAAGAGTGAAAATATCATTAAATCAGATGATTCCATGAATGCTGAGATCAGTGGTTGTCTGTAAAGAAATAAATAAAATGTTGCCCTGTCCAGTGTGGCTCAGTGGAGTACCAGCCTGTGAACTGAAGTGTTGCTTGTTCGATTCCCAGCCAGGGCACATGCCTGGGTTGTGGGCCAGGTCTCCAGTGGGGGGTACCTGAGAGGTAGCCACACATAAGATGTTTCTCTCACTCTCTTCCTCCCTTCCACTCTCTCTAAAAATAAATAAATAAATATTTTTAAAAAATAAAATGCCATCCCTATCTCACAACATGGATTTGCAAAAACAAAACTTAGAAGATAAAATATTTTTAAAAGAAAATAGGCAGAAAGCTTTAAGAATTGAGACTAGGGGAAAAATTCTTTATTAAGCTACAGAAATCAGATCTTCAAAAGAAAAGATGTTAATTTGGCTACATTAATATGAAGAAAATTCTGTCTGACAAATTACACTAAATATAAATATCTCAAACTGGAGAAGATATTTGCAATGAATATAATCCTCAAAGAATTGGCATCTTCTCTAATAAATTCTCTGTATAGCTCCTGTATAATAAATAAGACAACTTGAGATGGTGAACACACAATACAATATACAGACGATATATATTGTACACCTGAAACCTATATAATTTTATTAACCAGTGTCACCCCGATAAATTCAATTAATAGGTAATGAATAAGTAAGAAAAAGACAAATACCACAATTTTAAAAAAACTGGCAAAAAATATGAACAGGCAGTTCTCAGAGGAAGAAACTAACTGAAGATAGGCAAATGAAAAGGTGCTCAGAAAAATGCATAATAAAAGAAGTATTATTCCTGGCTAGTGTGGCTTGGAAGTCTTACAACTGAAAGGTTGCAGGTTTAATTCCTGGTCAGGGCACATACCTAGGTTGCAAATTTGATCCCCAGTTGGAGTACTGATCCCTGGTCCTGGCCCACATGGGTGGTAACCAGTTGATGCTTCTCTCTTGCATCAATGTTTCTCTCCCTTCCTCTCTCTCTCTCAAAGCAATGAAAAAAAAAATGTCCTCAGGTGAGGATTAAAAAAAGAAAGATTATTTTATGCACAGTCTGGTGGAATTTGCAGAGACTAATACACCAAAAGTTTGTGAGGTTGTAGAGAAACAGGGCCTCGTACATTACTAGTCATAGTAAAATCTAGAATATACCTAGTGGGTAGTATCTTGCAGATTAATTTGACAACATCTTACAAAAACGAAGATGCATAAGCCCCATGACTCTATTTCAAGACAGCTATCCCAGAGAAACACTCTTGAACTTGTGAACAAAATGACATGTATCAAGATGTTGATTGCTGCCCTACTTGTAACGGGAGAGAAAGCAGAAACATAACCTAGCATCTAATATTTTCTCTTAAATCTAGTAAGATTTACTAAATCTAATCTACTGTATTTCCTCCTTTTCCTGATTTTTGATGATAGTAAAAATAAAATTTAAATGTTATCTTTATAGCAACCCTTTAATGTTTCAAGTCTGCTTGTTGAGCACTGAATTATTTCCATTTTATACTAGAGGGTTTTCTCCCTTGCTTCTCTATGTCCCGTTAAGTTCTTTTTTTTTTAATTATATTTTATTGATTATGCTATTACAGTTGTCCCATATCCCCCCCTTCATTCCCCTCCACCCTGCACACCCCTTCCCACCCACATTCCCCCCTTTAGTTCATGTCCATGTGTCATACGTTCTTTAGCTTCTACGTTTCCCACACAATTCTGGCCCTCCCCCTGTCTATTTTCTACCCACCGTCTGTGCTACTTGTTCCATGTACCTTTTCCCCCTCTCTCCTCCTCCCACTCCCCTGTTGCTAACCCTCCATGTGATCTCCATTTCTGTGTTTCTGCTCCTGTTGTAGTGGTTTGCTTAGTTGGCTTTTGTTTTAGGTCTGGTTGTTAATACCTGTGAGTTTGCTGTCTTTTTACTGTTCATATGTTAAGTTCTTGGTCATATTCAGGTCTCCCGTCATTTCCGCCACTTCAGTTCTAGCAGGCATGGATCGTGGTGGATGGTGCAAGTTCAGTAACTGATCTAAATTCTTCAAACAGTCCAGGAACCAATTCAGTTATACAGTTGATCCCTAGTACTACAATATTTTCTGCTTCAAATGTCTTTTTAACACTCAGTATACCAAGAAAAATAGTCATTACCATTTACTATCTGGATTGAAAGAACTTTTTAAAAATTATTTAAAAGTTATTTTACAAATAATTTACAAATGCAAGATTAAAGAGAAGTGGAAGTCTATTAAAATATTTAATAAGAGCTTAACTACAACAAACCAATTTTTTTATTCCATATTTTCCTGGTTTTGAAGACATATTACACATACCCAAAATGGGCAGGAACTTTTGAATGTAACTCACTAACTCAACTGTTCATCGGTTGTCATGTGTGAGCTTGTATATACTGCTTCTAAATTTCACATACATACATGTCTAATAGATTCTAGCTTATCATTACTTCAGGTTCTTCTACTTGCATCATCAAGACATAGTACTTGAAGATTTTTTTTTACTCTTTGGCCATCACACACTCCATAATTGCAAAACATTTTCGTTTTTAGATTTGTGTACACCTTTTAGAATGGTCAATCCAGTTTTTTTATGTCTGTGTCGTCTGTTTCTTCTGGTCATCTCTCCATAGTGCCTGCCTTCAGCATTTGTCTACTTAGAAACCAAGACAAGGAAATTTTGATGCACAGCTGAAATAAAAGATGGCAAAATAATGCCATGTGTCCTTTTAGAAGAAGGAGATGGCCTAGTTTCTTGTCACCATACAGCACACTGAAGACTTTTTGTGAATAAGTAACTGGGTGAAATTGTATGTTTTTCTTTTTGGTCTTAGAAATATATTCACTCACTCTTGAGTTTGAGAAAACTTATGTGGAATATCATCATCTGAAGGCATGTAGTCTGGGGTTTTACTTTTAGTGATCAGTTTCACCATCTTCATTAGAGTCTCAAGTGCCGCTATCTCACTCTGTGCATTTAACTTTGGATTCGTGTAGTTGTGAAACAGCTTTCTCTCTCTATTTTCTTTGTCTGTCTGTTTTTGCCATTATGGCCAGGGAATTTAGAACATCTGAGTTCTCAACTGTGTTCAATTAAAACTAAAATCAGGCAACAAGGCTGGTGGATGGTGTCTCCACCAAAGATGATGCACTACTGTGGACAACACTAAGAAAACTGAGGGATGATGTCATAATGATATTTATTTCACTATTGCATCGTTCTCAGAAGTTTCATCACTTCTCTTTTCTTACTTTAATCTTTTTTTTAGCATAGTTGAGAATTGATGAATACTGATGACATAATTTCTAGAATGTTGAAATAGCATAATATAGCTTAAGATTTATAAAAAGACCCAGTGCATCCATATGGTAATTGTCAGATAAAATGAGTGTTATTTTATTTTATTTTAATATATTTTTCTTTTTGGTCTGTGGAAGACTTCTATGAAAAAAAAGTCATGCCCTGGCTGGTGTGGCTCAGTGGATTGGGTGCTGACCTGTGAAACAAAAGGTCGCCAGTTCATTTCCTAGTCAGGGCACATGCCTGGGTTGCAGGCCAGTCCCCCGTTGGAGGTGTGCAAGAGGCAACTGATGTTTCTCTCACACACCAATGTTCCTCTCCCTCCCGTCCCCTCTCTCTGAAAATAAGCAAATAAAATCTAAAGGAAAAAAGTCATGAGATATTAATCTTTATAAATAAACTTGCAGACAGTTTAAATATGACACTATTAATGATAAAATTGAATTGGAAAAATTTCTAGGTAGGTATTAATCATAGCCAGCCTTTTCAGTTACACCTTTCTCAATTCTTACATCCAGAAAAGGCTTGGTATCCTCAGTTAATGACCCCATGGAGGGCGTATGTGTGTTACATAATAAAGAGAAGCATCACCTCTGTGATTCTGGCCCGTCCAGGCTGTCAGAGATGAGCACTTGCATATAGGTCAGACTAGTTAAATATAGAACAGTGGTTTTCGAAGGCTGTTGCCAGGAGCTCAGCAGCATCAGCTCTGTTTCTATGGAGGCAGACTTTTCAGATGGTAAGGACAGAGCTAGCAGCCAGTGGATTGAAGCGGATTGCATTGTGGAAATTTAAACTCTTTAGTAAGGGGTTTATTGATGATTCAGCTATATTAATCTGTGAACATTAATTCTGACATTACCTGACTCCTAACTTATTGCAGTGAGAACCTGGCTTTATTTAAGTAGCACACCTGTAAAAATTGATGTTATTCTGCTGACCAAGTTGGGGGAAGGGACCTGATGACAGGTCACAAGATTAGTAAGGCTCTGAAAAGGTCAGAATTGTACTGAATTATGTTTGGGACAGATTGCTCCTGTGATCGTTTAATCAAACACAGTGGTCCCATTGTCTCTGGCTTCCCTGCCACGTAGGTGATTTTTGAGGTTGGCCTGAAAAGGAAGTCACGATTCCAGTGGCAGCGTAAGGCACATTGACGGCAACGTTCATACATTGTAGCAGCTTTTTGTCTCATGCTCTGTTGGCAGACAACCTCGAATAAAAATGTTTATAAAAATAATGTAGAATCCCACAGTTTTTTTAGTCACAAACAGGCATCTGCTTGTTTTGAACCGAAGACCCTACTGTGTAGAAGTGTTACCCTACTATGTAGAAGTGTTTGGCAAAGCTAAGGTTGTAGTTCTAATTCCTCATTCTCAGTCTTGAATAGTTTTTGGTGTTGAATTTTATTTTATTTTATTTTTTATTTTTTTAAAGATTTTATTTATTTATTTTCAGACAGGGGAAGGGAGAGAGAAAGAGAAGAAGAGAAACATCAGTGTGTGGTTGCCTCTCGTGTGCCCCCCACTGGGGACCTGGCCCACAAACCAGGCATGTGCCCTGACTGGAATCGAACTGGTGACTTTGGTTCACAGGCTGCCACTCAATGCACTTGAGCCACATCAGCCAGGGCTGAATTTTTTTTTAAATGGCAGGCTATCATTTATCATCAGATACCTGTTCAATAACTATGATGATATTGAGAAATTAACTTTTTCAGATTTGAATTTAGTTTTAAAACACTTGTGGAGGGACAAAATTTTGTAGGTAATGTTCAGGAAAAAAATAATACCTAGTTAAATTTTGGAAACCTTAATGAGCACATGACTATCAATCACCTTGCATAGTGGTGCCTTAAAGAATGAATAATACTCCAAATATGAATAGTATGATATATTATAAGATTTTTTTCTATGTTTCTATTCACTATTATGAAGTAAAATTGACTTTCTTATTCTGTGTACAGTTTTATGAATTTTAGCAGGTGTATAGTTTTATGTAACCATTGCTAAAATCTAGATACAGAACATTTGCGTCTCCACCCAAAATTCCCTCATGCTGTCTGTGGTCGCTCTCCCTTTGCCTGCAGCCTCTGGTAACTACTGATCTGTTCTCCATCCTGTGGGTTTTTCTTTTCAAGAATGTTGTAACCTTTTGAGACTTGCTTCCTTCATTTGGTATAGTTCCTTTGAGATGCACCCAAGTTGTTGCATGTATCAAACAATCAAACATCCCTTTTTATTGTCGAGTAGTATTCCTTCATACAGATGTACTGTAGTTCGTTTATCCATTAGCCCACGAAAGGGTGTTGGGGCTCTCTCCAGTTTGGGGCACTTAGGAGTGGAGTTGCTGTAAACAAAGGAGTACAATTGCTGGATCGAACAGTGTTTTATCTGGTATTGATTAAAAAAAACAACTCTGCATATTTATATTTGTTTTAGACCCAGTCTGATTTCCTTCAGGTCATTTTTGGAACTGTTTCTCTTCCCACTTCTGATAAAACACTTTATCTGTCACCTTATGTTTTCTT
This sequence comes from Anoura caudifer, assembly GCA_004027475.1. Taxonomy (NCBI): domain Eukaryota; kingdom Metazoa; phylum Chordata; class Mammalia; order Chiroptera; family Phyllostomidae; genus Anoura; species Anoura caudifer. Next base: position 66,136 of record PVKU01007504.1, read on the forward strand.
GGTGCCCCTTTTCTTCAGGTTGCCTTGTTTGTAGGCATCTGACAAGTTGTCTTCAGGAAGTTCATTGCAACAGCATACATGATACTGAGAACTTAGACATTGTTAAATATCTGTACTAAGGAGTTGATGTGGAGTAGGAGAGTTAAACTCTAAAACCAGTCATACAATGAATATGGAACCATTAAAAATCACATTGTATAGTTGTGTTTACAGGCCTGGGAAAGAGCTTAAGGTAATGTCTGGACTGAAGAAAAGCAGGGTACAAATTATTTATGTAGCATCAAATTAATAATCTTAATTATTTCTAGCTAGTTGAATTTTAGGTAATTGTGATTTCTTTCCTGTTTTGGTATTTTTCCAAAGTTTTATAGTATCATGTATTTTGCAATTAGAAACAAAAATAACCATTTAAAATTGTTTTCAAAGAATAGTTAACATTCAAGAGAATACTAGATACATTGAGTTCCCAATTTTGTAATTAAAATAAATTTAAAATATGGAAATAAATTTGCAGAATGTTAATAGCAGATATCTTTAGGTGATATAGTTTATTTTTAACTTAGCTCTACAACTTTTGCTCAGCTAACTTCTAATACTTTTATAATAAGTTTTTTAAAAACCTATTTAAAAAAAAGATTATATCCTTGCCAGAGGTTTAATGAATACCAACCGTATCTAATCCTTAATCTCATTAGGCCCATCTTATATTATCCATATGTGTCATATTTATTTAGGTTATGTTTATTTTCATCTGTTATGTTAATTCCTAATATTTTTGTTTAAAAACTTTTCTTGGTTTCTAATAAGAGACTTAATTACTTAAATATAAATTGTTAGAGGGTCCATTTAACTTAAACTAATCAATCATTAGTATTTAAAAGTATTTGCATCTATTAGAATTTTTAAATATATAAACTAATTTGTTTTGTCAATGAGTCTATATTTAATAAACTAAAACAGAAATCACTATGCAGAAGAAACATCACCCCCTTGACTTTTTATGTTCTTTTTATAAACTGTCTTTGTTCTTACTTGGACTGTTAGGTGAAAATAATCAGTTTTCATGTGATATAACTGAATATGAATCATGCTCAATTCCTGTCCCAATCTCCCCAATCCCCATCCACCCTCTGGGTGGAGCTACCATTTAACTACAAAATCTGACAAATAAATGAATGTTAAACCCACTGTTTCTGGGACAGTCCCCTCACCCAAAGTCAGGGAAATGGGAGGGAGTTGCCATTCACTGACTTAAGAATAGCATCCGATGAGTATAAGAATTCTTTCAAATTGTGAGATAAGAAATGAGTGTAAAGGAACAAGTTAGTTGTATGTTGGACTGTTTACTTTCATCATGTATGATATGGTTTTTTTTTGTTTTATGGCTATTGAATAAGAGGTTCTGGGACGCGTTTGCAGAATTCCAAGAATGCAGTTCCAGTACCTTTGAGAGGGCAGCAACCATGGCTAGACTTTCTATATTTATTAGTCAACATGGAATGCAGTCCATCTATGGGAAGCTTTGCTTTGCTTTTTTGATTAGTTTGTTTAATAATATATTCAAAGTATTTGAATTATATGACCTTTAATGTAATTTCTTCCCGTGCTAGCTTGGTGCTAACAGTGGTTTGCACATCATCATCTTTGATGAAATCGATGCCATCTGCAAGCAGAGAGGGAGCATGGCTGGTAGCACGGGGGTCCATGACACTGTCGTCAACCAGCTGCTGTCCAAAATTGATGGCGTGGAGCAGCTGAACAACATCTTAGTCATTGGTATGTTTGCTCTGAAAAAAAAAGCACTATGATTTCAAAAACATTAGATACGTAGGTTCGGAATTAAGATCTGTGTAGGTTGTAATTATACTACTTTGCCAATGTTTCCAAATTAGCATCAAATGATATAGAAGAATTTGACTATTTTAATGTAGCCTTAATGGGACAAACAAAAGATGGGTTTTAGTGACTTAGGGTTTAGGCATATAGCTCACCACGAGAGTGCAGTGTGATGCAGTGGTTTTCAAATTGAGTCCTGTAGGCCTCCAGGGGTGCTCAGAGGGGCTCCAGGGTCTGTGAGGGCCAAGGAGTGAGCTTCAGATCATGCCTCCTATTATAATTTCGCCTTTTATGTATTAATGTGCTGAGGTTCTTCTTAAGATGGCATTCAGTGCGGGGCAGGGAGAGTATGCTGCTTATGAAGGTTGAAAACCATTGGCCTACAAAAAGGGAAGGGACTTTGGGGTCAGACAGATCGGGTTCACGTGGCCCCTGTCCCACTTTGACAGGTTACTTACTCTCGCTGAACTTTGCTGTTCCTTTTTCAGTATTTGAAGTTTTCATTGTATTTATATTCCTTTGGCTTGTACAGTAGTGAAATGTTACAGCAGAGTCTCCAGGTATTTTCATTAGAGCAGATCAAGAACAAATGATATTTTTGTTTGAGAATAATTTGATTGTCTATTTGACTTTTATAAAGTGTCCTCTTAGCTTCTAAGATAGATTACTATTCTTAATGTCTACCTAAGGGACATTTTATCTTATTTTTGAACTGTGATCATTTGTATGTTGTTTTAACACCTGTGCTCAGGAATGACCAACAGGCCAGATCTAATAGATGAGGCCCTCCTCCGACCTGGAAGACTGGAAGTGAAAATGGAAATAGGTAAGAAGACCTGTCACTGATGGCCTAGGGGTGGGGGTTGTATTTAGAGTTCATTAGCAGGAGCAGAGTCACATAACTCAATATCTTACTATTTGTAGAAAAGTTGTATACCATGAGAAGCAGATATTTACATGCTTGAATAGCTCTAAGAAAACACTAGAAATAAAATAATCTGTACTCTATTTTCAATTTTATCAGGTTTACCAGATGAGAAAGGTCGACTACAGATCCTTCACATCCACACAGCAAGGATGAGAGGGCATCAGCTACTCTCTGCTGATGTGGACATTAAAGAACTAGCCGTAGAGACCAAGAACTTCAGCGGCGCTGAGCTGGAGGGCCTGGTGCGAGCGGCACAGTCCACTGCCATGAACAGACACATAAAGGTTGGTCCCATCAACCAACATAGTAGGAGCCTGCAGCCCCGCGCATACTGTGCCTGTGTTCTCCCTCTTTCCTTTCAAGCACGCCAAGGGCTAGGCTGATGCTGACTTTTGATAGAAAAATTCATGGTAAAAGGAATAGGAATTGACTACCAATGCTAAATCTTCAGAGCAACAGGAAAAGTCATGGTAGCATCTGCTGCATGGTGACCACTGACCCATCTACCTGAGGGTTGCCTCCATCTGATACATATGAAGATCTTTTGAAGAATTTTTAAAATGTTTTTGCTGGGTTGAGCCCTGGCTGGTGTAGCTCAGTGGATTGAGCGCAGGCCTGTGAACCAAAGGATCGCGGTTCGATTCCCAGTCAGGGCACATGCCTGGGTTGCAGGCCAGTTCCCAGCTAAGGGACACATGAGAGGCAACCATACATTGATGTTTTTCTCCCTCTCTCCCTCTCTCCCTCCCTTCCCCTCTAAAGATAAATAAATAAAATGTTAAAAAATTCTTTAAAAAAAAATTTTTTTTTGCTGTGTTGAATTGTAACATATAGTAGAAAGTTGGATTTTTTCCCTACCTTCTCTAGAATTACGGGGGCTGCTTTATTCAGTGAATAGACCGCAGAATTGCTGTTTTTGAGATACTAAGCTGGAGACATGAAGCTGGTAAAGTATGGCCTCTCCCCTCAGGGAATTCAGAGTCAGGGAAATGGATATATCTGCCAGTTAGGACAATAATGTGTTGATACTCTGGTAGAAATATGAGCATACTTTTATTTTGATAAAGTTTGAACAAGTACATTTGATCCTTTAGCATCCCTCCTTCTCTTCAGGTTTTAGTTACCACCTCTAGATACATGACTTCCAGATTTATGTCTTATCTCCTAAAACTATGTCACCCGCTTTCAATTTATACTAAATAACTCTACCTGGATGTTTTATCAGGTTTCATTTAATGTTTCAAAAACAAATTTGCTGCCTTTTTAAAAAAAGATTCATTTATTTATTTATTCTTAGAGAGAGGGGAAGGGAGGGAGAAAGAGAGGGACAGAAACATCGATGTGTGAGAGATACATGGATCAATCAGTTGCCTCTCACATGCCCCCAAATGGGGAACTGGCCCGCAACCAGACATGTGCTCTGACTGGGAATCAAATCAGTGATCTTTCAGTACACAAGCTGGCATGTAGTCCACTGAGCCACAGCAGACAGGGCGACCTTTTTTTTTTTTTTAAATACCTACTTTTCTTTTTGCTCCTCTTTTGCTGATATGTCAATTTCCCAGGCTTAAAACTTCAGGGTTATTTTTGATTCCTGTCACTCTACTGTGTCCAGCATCAAGTCATTTGCCAAATTTCGTCAGTTCCATCTTGGCAGTATCTTTCAGTTCTCATTGTCACTGTCTACCTTCTCTTCGATGAATCTTCTTATTTCATATCATTCTGCTCTTCAGAAACTTTCACTGAGTCACCTTTGTCTCCAGAACAAAGTAGACTTCTCAGCCTTTGTCTTGACGGTCCTCTAGATGTAAGGTCCTACGCTAGCCTTTCCAGGTGTGTTCCCAATTATTCTCCGTACATCTCAGTCAAACTAAAGTACTCACTGATCATCAGACATTAATTACCTTCCTAAAATAGTAGTGTATCATTTATGGTACCTTTGGTTCAAAACAGACATATTCAGCACCTACTATATGCCAGGCACTGTGCTACAGGTTAATGCTACAACTGCAAAGAAGTAAATCTCCTACCCTTGAGCAGCTCACAGCCTATCCTGTGCATAGAAAGGCCATGGGAAGTAAGGAAGTGAAAGGTGTCAGATGTGGGCAGTGGATGGGGAGAGACCTTCACGGAGGAGTTCCTGTGTGGATGTGTCTCTTGGTGGGGTAAGGCATTTTAGGTAGAAGGAACAATATATGCAAGGGAGCAGAGACACAAAATAGCGCGATACATTGGAGTAATTCAGCATAAAAGGTAGGGAGGGGAGGTAGAGAGAGAGATTGCGAGGAGACTAAAGTCCCCTGAAGCAGGGGATGGAGCACAAAGAGCCTTTTATACTGTGCTGAGAAGTATGGACTTTTTTCTGTGAGTAGTGCTAAGCCATTGAGGAGTTTTAAGAATAGAAGTGACATAATGTTAAAACAGAAGATCACTCTGGCAGCTGTGTCAAGTGGAGTGTTTAGAGGAGTAGAGTTGGTGACACAGACAAGAGAGGGGGACTTTTATAACAGTCCTTGCAGGAAATAATGAAAGCCTGAGCAGTTAGGTTGAGTGTGTACTCATTATTTGGGTATGTTCTAGCAATGATTCTAAACCAAATGGTGTCGGCAAACTGGCCCATGGACCGTATCTGGCCAGCCTCCAGTTTTTATAAATAAAGTTTTTTTGAACACAGCCACACCCATTCATTTACATAGCATCTGTGGCTGCTTCCATACTACAGTGGCAGAGTTGAGTGTTTGCAACTGACGCAGCATGGCCCGCAAAGCCTAAAACATGTACTGTCTGGCTCTGTACAGAAAACGTTTGTCAGCTTTCAGCCCATATCTTATTCATCTCTGAGGTTCCCACAGTATCACAAATAGGTTTAAATACTGAAAACACTGTAGGTATTTAGTAAATATTTTTAAAGTTAGTAAACTTATATGTGTATTCTGAATCAAACTCTGTAAGTCATAATGTCCCTACGTAATAGCAATGACTTTGTTCTAGCTCAAGAATGCCATACTGGAGAAAGTTAGTTTAGACAGATAAGAAAAGCCTCTTTTAAAATACTGGAGACCCAGGAGGAGGAGGATACTAGTACTACTACACTTTTTTAAAAACATGCCAAAGGTCTGGATAGTGGGAGAATACTATATTGGGTCCTTTCTTTATAAAGCAAATTGTGCCTCTCTTTTTTTTCTTTCCTTTTCTCTCCTTGCCATAAGAAATGTCTTGGTAAGAAATGATGGTGACTTTAAGAAAAATTGTGTAAATGATGTGAAAATTGCTCCCCATCACACTGATCTTTCACCTCAGACCAAATCAGTGCTTCTTGATAAAGTCCGCAATAACTAGATTGTTAGTTATCAGATTTTTCATATGCATTAGCCTCCACATTTTTCTTTTATTTAGTTATTTGCCATTTTAACCACAATAATCTTATCCCAAAACATCTTTAAGCCATCGTCCCCTGAGAAACACGCTTTCTTTAAGCATGTATTAGTTGTACGTGCGAAGCAATGAGATGTGGTGGAAAGATCCCATATTCCGTAGTCCTGAGGTGTGGTTTAGCATTACACGTCTTCCCCTTTTTTGTTTCTGCTCCGTCAAAGGGCAGTAACTACCTATTTCTGGACTTCTGTGGAAATGAAATAAAATACTGTGCGTGGAAGTGCCTTAATCGGGGTGTCCGACCTGTGGCCTGCAGGCCATGGTTAGCTCAAGATGACTGTGAATTCAGCCCAACACAAAATCGTAAATTTACTTAAAACATTATGAGGTATTTTTGTGATTATGTGTCACAATGTATTTAATGTGTGGCCCAAGACAACTCCTCTTCTTCCAGTGTGGCCCAGGGACACTATAAGTTTGGACACCCCCATAAGTCATTCCTTACATTTTTGTTATTGGAGGATTTGAGAGGATACCATACATCCTTTTCAATGTCTGAGTTTCTTTATTTTGTTGACTATTTGCAGTTATCATTTTCTAAGTGTAAAACTAATATGTTAGTTACCAGTATACAGAATATATTATTGTTCAGATTTGCAAGTAAGAAGTGATGTGAATAGTGGACATTATCTCCCTCACTGTTTCCATGTGGTTGAATTATCTTTCATTTCAACATCAGGTGATGCATATTGACTTGTGATCATCACCTTTTTGTACCAAAGAGCTTTTAATGTTTTTTGTTTTTTGGTTTTTTTTTACAGTATCTGGAATATCTAATACAAGGAACTATTAGGCACTTCAAAGAAGGGAAGGATATGTACGACACTAACTCCACCCCCAAAAAGAAATAGTATTAACATTTCTTTCTTTTTCTGCATTTTAAAAAATCTGTGTTGTCAAAAGTTCTTTAAGCACTGTTTCCCTAGTAAGACTCCTCCTCGGCCGAACAAAAGGCATACAGTTTTAGTCATCTTTACTAGTAGTGACGGATGAATAAGTAATTTGAAACTTGTGACTTAAAGTTGGTGTAGAACTTATACACAACATTCAACTATTTGCCATGATGTTCTTTCTTTGTATTATAAAGAGCTATTATGAGTGTGTTTTGCTTCCTTTTCAAGAGATTTAGGCTTAAACAAAGTCAGGTGGACTGAACTAAACAGGTCTTCCCTGTTAAACTGTTCTGTCCAGCGTTCTAAAACAAGCGGCAGATCCAATCAGAAACGCCTGATGGTCACGTCATTTACAGTTGAACCCATGTATGTGATCAAGTAAAATTCATGTGACATTTGGTTGCTTTATCTTGAAAGGAATTTCTGCTCCAGGTAGAAAAGATTCATAACCTAAATTTCTTCTGCTGTAATCTGTTGTAAGGAAACAGATTGAGGACACACACACACACACACACACGCACACTTCACAACTGAATCAGAGCTCCGATTTATGTTTGCAGAACTTTAATAAAATTATTTATTTTCTGTAGAATTTTGATTGATTGAGGTCATTCTACCCTTAATTTAACAGGAATGATAAGAACTTTCAAAGGTCAGATTTAAAAGGTTATGAAATTTAAGGGTGACCACTTGATATTTGCTAGTGTTGAAATACAAGTTTATTAGTTTCTGCAGGTATAAGCTGAAAGATGTTGCCTCTTCTGTATTGATTAGCTGTTATTTATAAATTAAATGCAGGGGAAAATTGCACTAATTCAGACAAATGAGAAGAGGTTTTCTAAGTGAGTAAAAATTCAGAATTGCAGAATTTAAAAAAAATAAGGTTTTACGGATTTGATAAAATAGTAAAAAAAAAAAAAAAAAAGCTAAGAGAAAGCCTTAGAAAACTTCATGGTCAGGCATAATTTACAGGCGTAGTACTGTTGATTGTTTATGATTAGGTAACTTCTAAAATTCTTGGAATACGTAAAAACAACTTGTTCTAAAGTAACTCTACCTCTTCCATCTTATTTCATTTTTAATTCATTGGGTGAGTCCTTTCTTAGTAATGAAAAGACAAGTTGCACACCAGTTTCAGTCCTGAAATCTGTCATATTTTTTGGCAAACATTGAAAGATAGACAAGATTTTCCCTCCATATCGCTATATGTTTGTGACATTTCAGTTTCACTATAAGAGGAAATCAAAAATACAAAACATCATAGTAAAAACTTAGGGCTGTATAGTGAGAGGACATTTAAAATGAGTCTGGTAGCTTCATTGGGATTTTAATGTCGGAACTGGCTTCTTCGTTTTTACCTTAAAGTTTACCCCTTGTAGAATTCTTTTTTTCTTTTCTTTTTTTAAAATATATTTTATTGATTATGCTATTACAGTTGTCCCATTTTTCCTCATCATTCCCCTCCACCCTGCATACCCCCTCCCACCCACATTCCCCCTCTTTAGTTCATGTCCATGTGTCATAAGTTCTTTGGCTTCTACTTTTCCCACACTATTCTTGCCCTCCCCCTGTCTATTTTCTACCCACCGTCTGTGCTACTTGTTCTATGTACCTTGTCTTCCTCTCTCCTCCTCCCACTCCCCTATTGCTAACCCTCCATGTGATCTCCATTTCTGTGGTTCTGCTCCTATTCTAGCTGTTTGTTTAGTTTGCTCTTGTTTTAGGTGTGGTTGTTAATACCTGTGAGTTTGCTGTCTTTTTACTATTCATATTTTTTTATCTTCTTTTTCTTAGATAAGTCCCTTTAACATTTCATATAATAAGGGCTTGGTGATGATGAACTCCTTGAACTTGACCTTATCTGAGAGGTACTTTATCTTCACTTCCATTCTAAATGACAGCTTCGCTGGATAGAGCAATCTTGGATGTAGGTCCTTGACTTTCATGACTTGCAATACCTCTTTCCAGCCCCTTCTTGCCTGTAAGGTCTCTTTTGAGAAATCAGCTGACAGTCTGATGGGAACTCCTTTGTAGGTGACTCTGCCTTTATCCCTTGCTGCTTCTAGAATTCTCTCCTTCATTTTAATCTTGGCTAATGTAATTATGATGTGCCTTGGTGTGTTCCTCCTGGGGTCCAACTTCTTTGGGACTCTCTGAGCTTCCTGGACTTCCTGGAAGTCTATTTCCTTTGCCAGATTGGGGAAGTTCTCCTTCATTATTTGTTCAAATAAGTTTTCCACTTGTTGCTCTTCCTCTTCCCCTTCTGGTACCCCTATAATTCAGATGTTGGGACGTTTAAAGATGTCCTGGAGGTTCCTAAGCCTCTCCTCATTTTTTTGAATCCTTGTTTCTTCCTTGTTTTCTGTTTGGTTGTTTCTTTCTTCCTTGTGGTCCACTCCATTGATTTGAGTCCCAGTTTTCCTCCCATCTCTATTGGTTCCCTGTGAGTTTTCCTTCATTTCACTTATTGTAGCCTTCATTTTTTCATCTAATTTGTGAGCAAAATCAACCAATTCTGTGAGCATCCTGATCACCAGGGCTTTGAACTGTGCATCTGATAGGTGGGCTATCTCTTCATCGCTTAGATAAATTGGCTCTGGGGCTTTGATTTGTTCTCCGGTTTGAGCCATTTTTTGTTTGTTTGTTTGTTTTGTTGTTGTTGTTTTTGTTTTGTCTAGTCTCGGCTGTTACGTAGTGAGGGGTGGAGCCTTAGGTGTTCCCCAGGGCGGGGCAGCCCAGTTGCTGGGCAGTGATGCTGTATGTGGGGGCAGGGTCCAAGAGGGAACAATGGCGCTTTCTCTGCTCTCTCTTGGTTTCCAGTCCCTTCCTCTGCTTCCCCTTCATCTGGATTATCTGCATGTGAATGTGGAACCACCTGGTCAGCCAGCGACCTTGCACGGCCTCACTGGGTCTGCACGGTTGCCATGCCGTGCCCAGGTCTTCTAGCCACCACCTGTGCACCTGGCGTCTGCTAGCTGCCACCTGTCCACCTGGGATCTGCCAGCCGCTGCCTATGAGCCCAGGTCCACCAACCTCCACTTTTTCCTGCTGCGACTCCGCCCCTCTTACTGTTCTGGATGAATGGTTGCTGGACTTCCGTACAGTCCAATTTTCTATGAGTTCTGGTTGTTTTCTTGTTTCTAAATCTTTGTTGTCCTTGATTTTGGTTGTGAGAGGAGGCACAGTGTGGCCACCTACGCCTCCATCTTGGCCGGAAGTCCTTTTTTTTTTCTTTTTTAAAGATTTTATTTATTTACTTTCCGAGAGAAGGGAATGAAGGGAGAAAGAGAGGGAAAGAAACATCAATGTGTGAGAGATACATGGATCAGTTGCCTCTTGTTCACCCCCAACTAGGGACCCGACCTGCAACCCAGGCATGTGCCCTGACTGGGAATTGAACTGGCAACCTCTTGGTTTGCAGGCTGGCACTCAATCCACTGAGCCACACCAGCCAGGGCTAGAATTCTTTTAGACATCAAAAAGTCTTACTCAGCAAGAATTTTAAGACATGCAATAGCCGACTGTTTAGTCAGGGGCAGTGACCTCCTTTCCCTTAGATTTTCAAATTGGACAATGACAGCAGCCAACACAATAGCCATCTGGTGTGAATGAATCAAAATTGTACCTATTTCTTCTGTCAGATTGGCAAAAATATTTTTTGGTGTGTTGTAGAATTTTAGTAATTAGTTTATGTATGCCATGAGATGAAAAAGTTGAAAATTGCTGCTCTAGTGGCTAGAACTGTACATAGTACTGTTATAAAAAGGCTTGCCTGTATCTTCCTATGTACATGGAAATCCCTTCTAGGGTAGAGAGCCACGTGTGCTTTGAAAATATGGTTACTCTGTCTTCTAGTTTCTAGTGTTGCCAGGTTCTTTCACAGGCAACCTGTTTTTGTCTCAGAAAGGTTCCAGGACTTTCTCTTCACCTCTGGTGCACCAGTACTTCACAGCACTGTCTCGACAGGTGTGGGTTTCCTTTCCTATACCCTGATCAGCATTCATCGAACCCTGTAAACTGAAAAGACACAGCTTTCTTCAGCTGTGGAAAATTTTCTTTTCTTCTGTCTTTGTTTTTCCTCTTCTCTTTCTCTCAGACTCCTCTTAGCTCAGTGTTAAAAATTTTGGGTTTATCTTCTATGCTTTTTAACCTTCTCTAACTTTCTGTCATTTCCTGGAATTTGGGGCAGGAAGGGAGATAAATAAATTTATCCTGATTCAGTTTCCTGACAGTTCTTTTTATCTCATAAAACTGACTTTTAAAAAAAAGTCTGTCATTTTATTTGTCTCAGCAGTCTGTTCCTAAAGGAACATGACTCATATTTTATAATAATCAATGGAAAGTTGATGTTGCTTAACATACTTTTGTTTTATAATCAGATATTTTTTAAAGATAATTTTTGTATAACCATAGTACCATTTTAAATAATAGATAGGCTTGCCCAGTGCTATTGGGAGTGAGCCCAGTCTCATTAAAAAATGCGTTGGTATCTCAATCACTCATCAGGCCCAGGCAGCTCCAAGTGCTGATAAAGGCCTGGATGCTTCTCCAGATGTCTGTTCTAAGTATCAGCTCCAGGTGCAGGAAGCAGAATATTTGGAGCTGGCACATAGACTCTCAGGCACAAAGTATGAGTGCAAATGAAAGTTGTAGGGCCTTGGTCTCCTAGAAAGATGTTTACAAACCTGGTTGAGCATCAGGCACTTTATAAAAATATAAATGCCTGGACCCTCTTAACTCAGAATCCTGAAGGGGATGGGGCTGGGTATCTGCATCTCTAGTGACTCTAGAGGGTCTTCTGATACAAGAATGACAGCCACTGTTCTTGGAGACTCGCTGTATGTGTTTTCTCCTCCTCATGCCCTGTTCACAAAGAAATGGCTGTCCAGAGTTCTTTGGTGAGGATGTGTCATGATGACTTAACTGGTGCCCGCTTGGTAGGCATTTGATTTGCTTCTCGTCTTCTGCTGTTATAAATCACTACAGTAATATAACTTTGCACACATTTGTGAATATATTTATGGGATAAATTCCTAGAAGTGGAATTGTTCAGGCAAAGGTATATGTGTTTATGAATTTGACAGAGATGTGAAAATATGCTTTTAAAAATCTTCAGGTATTGCATTCTTAGGCTGAAAAATGTTCTTAAATCTTAGAAGTCCTTACATTTTGTTTTTATTTCTAACTAGGCCAGCACCAAAGTCGAAGTAGACATGGAAAAAGCAGAGAGCCTGCAGGTGACAAGGGGAGACTTCCTTGCTTCTTTGGAGAATGATATCAAACCAGTGAGTATAAATGTTGAGTGATGCATAAGCCAAAAATAATAAATAATTCAGGAGAAAAATAACTGCCATTTTACCCAGTATTATGGAAGATCGCATAGGTACTTTTTAAATTCAGAAAATTAGAAGGGTCTAATACAAGAAACATTCGAACAGTAACCCTGGTGGCTGGTGATTAACCAATACTTACCGCGGTTTCTCTCATGGCAGAAAGTCCGCCATCTTATACGCAGACCACCCCATTTCGAGTGTTTCTGATTATTAGTTCTTACTTTATAGTGAACTGGAATTAGTTTTCTCATTGGTTCTTATGCAGTCTGAAGCTACTGAAACCAAAATTCTTCCTAATTCATCCATCCTCCATATGCTAGTTATATATCATATAAAAAGTATATATCATATTTAAAATTAACTCATATTCTTCTCTCTCTTTCTACCTTTCTCCAACCTCCTCCAAGGCATGCCTTTTTCTTGCTTAATATGTCCTTTAGCTGCTATAGTTTCTGAGGTATCTTAACTGTTCTAACTGCCCTTTTTCAAAAAAGGTATCAATTTTTTAAAATGCACTCAAAATTCAACATAGTTGGAGCTAGAATCCAGTATGTCATTAACCCATTTTTCTATAAAATAACCACTAATCTTTGGTTACTCTTCCTTGAGTAGCCATTGTTTGGCGTCCTACATCAGCACAAAAACAGAGTACAGGTAGGCCTCTTAAAAGGTGTGTGCATTTGGTTTTCTGCTCCAAATGGACCTTAAAAGCAGAGAATTGAATTAGTCTTAGCCTTCAGTTCGTGACACACTGGTGTCATTGGTCTACAATCGTGGCATGTAAAATAAAGTACAGTGCATGCAATTTGGGGGGCTTGCTATGTTATTACATATGCTATTAGCAAGAATCATCCATGCAGTTTTCTGTAGCTGTCCATCACTTATTTTCATTGCTGGATAGCATTCCACTGTGTGGCTACCACAATTTCTCTTGTAAGTGAACATTTGGGATATTACCATTTCTTCATATTACAAGCAAGTGCCGCTATGAGCATTCTTGAACGAGTTTCTCTTAGATATATGTTTAGCAATAAAATTGCTGGTTTGCTGATATATGAATGTCTGTCTTCAAACTGAAGAATTTCAAACTTTTCCCAGTGGTTGAATCAGTAAGCACTCCCCTCAGTAATATAAAAGAGGTCCCATTACTCTGCATCCTCTGCAACACTTGGTGCTGCCAGACTTAGTTTTTGCCATTCGGTTGCATGTGAAATGGGATCTCGTTCTGGTCTTGATTTGCATTTCACAGATTACTCGTGAAGGTAAGTAAGCATTTCTTCATATGTCGTTGGGCATATGAGTGTCTCTCATGAAATGCTGTTCATGTGTTTGCCTATTTGTTGTATTGTTTATTCCTTATTATTTAATCTGTATAAGTTTTTAGATATTCTTCACAATAATTATTTGTTGCAAGTGTCCCCTTTTAAGACAAAAATCAATTTGTTTTAGCTCTGTCTACTTTTTTTTTATTACTATTGTGAATTTTAACTATAAAATCACTTTCAAAAGTTACTGAGCAATGGAAATGGTTAATCTTTTGCTGTTGTCATTTGTAATACTTACCAAAAATATTAAAGCCAGCCTAACTGATCTATTCCAAGATTTTTTTAATGACAAGTAATTTGGATACAAGAAAGGGGAAACTAAGATAACAAAGTTAAGGAAGTAATAAGTTTCTTTTATTTATTCCAAGGGTCTGGAGGATAAAACAAAAAATGAAGTGATGGGATAAGTAAGGAAAGTTCATATACATACCATGTGGCCGGGGAGGGTCTCTGTTTCCTGGTTCAGGAATCTGGAGGCTGCTGCTGTGAGACTGAGAGTGTGTACCTGGAATAACTAAAGACGAAAGTCAGCCCGTCTATGTACTTCCTACAGCAGTATTCATTAGGCTCTTCCTTTATAACTCTTTACAGGGCCACTGAATGCAACAGATCCAGACCAGGGAATGAGGACTTTCCTTTGTACTCAGCCATCAAAGGACTAGTGTGTACGCAGGGACCAAACAGAGGTCCGAGAAATGACTTGGTGGCAAAGTAATAGAGTAATGAGAGCATCGTGTCCTGTTTAGAGACACTATTACAAAGACTGATTTTCCTATGAGGTACAAGTTCTAAAGAGGCGTTAAAATTATTCCATACATCAGGCAGTGAAATAATTAACTTTTTAAAAATACGTTTATTGATTTGAGAGAGGGAGGAAGCGGGGGAGAGAGAGAAACATCAGTGTGACAGAGGAACGTGGCCCAGTTGCCTGCCGTGTGCACCCTGACCGGGGATCAGACCCCTCCCTAGGTACCTGCCCTGACCAGGAATTGAACCGCAACCTTTTGGTGCATGAAATGACACTCCAAGTAACTGGCCCACCTGGCCAGGGAGGAAAATTAAGTGTTTGAAAGATGTAATAACTTTAAAATTTGAAATTCTCAAGACATGTAGCCTTTACATTAGTTACACTGAGTGATGTGTTTTCCTACTCATTTCTTTTCCTGTTAACCTTGTGAGAATTCAGTTCAATTAAGTAAATAATTACTAAAGTTACTGACTACTTTTGGCAGCTGATTTGGTGGCAGTTCCAATTTGAGATTAGGAGTTGAAAATGAAGAGGGATGTGATTTAAACTCCAACATGTAGTGACCACAATTAAAATTTTTCATATAGCCCTGACGGGTTTGGCTGGGCATTATCCCGCAAAGTGAAAGGTCATCATCAGCTGCATTCCTGGTCAAGGCACGTGCCTGGGTTGCTGTTCCGGTCCCGGGTCTGGGCACATATGAGGCAACCGATTGGTGTTTCTCTCTCACATCAATGTTTCTCTCCCTCTCTTTCTCCCTCCCCTCCTCTCTCTCAGTAAAGTAAAAAATAATTATTACATATAGTAATTGCTTTTATTTTCTTTTCCTAACCCTTCAGTCTTTCATTACAACTTCTCATTTCTACCTCACTTGAAATCCTATACTTATACACATATACTTACCCTGGTTCCATTTAACCTGTATCCCCTACCACCAAGCTGATGTGAACAGGCTCTCCTTATTTCCATTTTACATTCCCATTTTAATCCACAACACCTACAGTGACAGTTAGGATAGTGTCTGTCTGCTTCGCCAACTATTTCTAATTTCAAAGTCCATAATCGTTTTTTCTTTTTCTGTTCTTAACAGAAGGCAACAACCCATGTACTCCTTACAGAAATAAGCACATTAGAATATACCCTTTTTCATGGATTACGACAGTTTGGGCTCTGGCAGAATCTGAGCCTAGAATCTATTGTTTTATTCCATTAAATTACACAAAGCAGCTTCCCCCCTCCCAAATGGGTAACAAATTAAATGCAAAATTATAAAACAGCAGGTTTGGTTTGCTTTTGCTTTTCAGGCTTTTTACATTAATAGGGGATATTGCTTAACACTTTTAGTGTGTAGGAATTATTACTCATCTTTTATACCTTTAAATATTTAAGTTTTAATATAATGTGCAAAGTGCTTTAAACTATCCTTTTCTTCCATAGGCATTTGGCACAAACCAAGAGGATTATGCAAGTTACATTATGAATGGTATCATCAAATGGGGTGATCCAGTTACTCGCGTTCTGGAAGATGGGGAGCTGCTGGTCCAGCAGACCAAAAACAGCGACCGCACACCGTTGGTTAGCGTCCTTTTGGAAGGTGAGAAGAACTGATGAGATGGCATTAAAAGTAAAACAAACAAACAAAAGCAGTGTTTTTACAAAGTTGTTTAGCACATTCCAGAAAAATGAATTATTTGTATTTCTAAAACTATTCATCATCTGAAAATAGTAAGCCAGTATATACATACCAATATTGTGCACAAGTTAAAGTCCCATTGGGGATAGAATGTTACGGATGAATGATAGCAACTAGTTTTCTTATAGGATTGTATATAAATTTCTATGTTACTTAATAGACTGTGCAGTATTCCTGGTACTCAATGCAAGTAAATAAATATTCACTGAGTACTTAACTAGTTGATTTGTATCTTAAAGCAGCTGCTGTGAGACGAAGTGCCCACTGTAAGTCTCAGAGCAGCAGCTTTAGGATACAAAGGCATCCACGGAGTTGTTTGGTCATGAAAAAGATGTGTAAACAAATTCCTAACTACAGTGTGTATGTGGGAAGTGTGTGAATGCAAGTCATTTTGCCCATCAGTGGTCAAGGTAATTTAATTTACTATTTAATTTAGGTAGTATTTAGAGGTGGTGTTTAATTTAGACTTTGAAGGATCAGTTAGGATTCTACCAAGCAGACAAAAAAAGAAAGGGCATTTTGTTCGCCAGTTGCTCATTTACAGTTATGACTAGGACAACGGAGAAGTTCAGTGAGTCCACAGGACAAAGGGATCTGACCCTTCCCAGGGGTCTGGGGATGGGTTCACTGAGGGGCACACATGAAGCAAGACCTGAAGGACGAGGAGAAGCTGGCCAGGCAGAGTAATCAGGGAAGGCATTCTGTGTAGCGGGACCGGCATGTGAACAAGCCCTGGGCAGGAAGGAGATTGGAGTGGAAGGGAGACTGGCCGTTCACGAGACTGAAGGAGTAGACGGAGGAGCCAGTTCACGCAAAGACTTGTAGACCACGTTAAAGATTTAAATTCTATCTGAGGGGCAGTAGGAAGGCTTCTTTGGGTTTTAGGCAATGAAATGAAATGACCAGATTTGTATTTTCAAAACATCACAACTGCTTTGTGATAGAGAATGTATTGGAAGGGCAAAAGAAGGCACAGGGGAGGCCACTGGTTAGAATCGGTTGCATTAGTCTTCTCAAGAGCTGATTGTAGTTTGAAGTAGCAGTGGCTGTGGAGTTGGAGGTAAGTAGACCATTTTGAGAAATATTTAGGAGGTAGAATAAAAGGTACTTCATATTATTATAATTATTATTAATTGTTAATCATAATCAAGCTATCATTCTCTGAATTCTTACTATTTGCCACTCTACTAGCACTTCACACATATTATCTCTTTTAAACCCCACTTGAGTTCTGAGGATAAAAGCTGCTGTTATCCTTATTTTGTAGATAGGGAAGCTGAAGCTTAGAAATATGAAGTAACTAGATGGAGTATGGGAGAGGCATCAAACCCGATCCTCGGGTTTCTGGTATACATGGCCTGTTTACTCAGATTGGGAGCACTAGTGGAGAAGCAGATTTGGGAAGAAAGATCATGAGCTCAGTTTTGGACACGTTGAGTTTGAGGTTTCTATCGAATAAGTGAACTGGAAACGTCGAGTGGCCCATCAGATGCGTGGGTCCGGTGCTCCAAAGAGAGGTCTGGCTGCAGCGTACACCCATGCGTGAGCTGTCAGCACATGGCTTGTTGAATCCATGCGAGTGGATGGAATCACTCGCAGAAGGGGGTAGGTTAGGAAGAAAAGGGGGCCTAGAACTGATCTCTGAGGTGCGTCAACATTTAAGGACTAAGCGGCGAAGGAAGAGTTCACAAAAGAGGTAAGGCAGGGGAGAGAATGCGCTACCACAGAAACAAAGGAAAATATTTAAAGAAAGAGGAGAGTTATCAATTGTATCAAATATTCTTAAGAGGCCAACAGATAAAGTGTCTGTTGGATTTGGGGACATGGAGGACATTGGTGACCCTGGTGGTCCCATCTTACTGGGGCCACAAAAGCCTCGTGGTTGCCTTCAAAGGGCTGAGTATAGTTTCAACTCCTTAACAGTTAAGGACTAGTTACATTCATACAGTCCTAAAATTATTTTGGCCCTTTGAAGGCAACCGGGAGGCTGATGTGGTCCCTGGTAAAAATGAGTTTGACACCCTTGCTGTAAGGGAATGGAAGCCATGGGGTCTGTCTGAGAATGGATGGAGAGTGAAGGATGAAGGCAGCTGGAGTAGGCATTTAGGGAAGCTCCCTTTTACAGGCAGAAGAAGTAGTGTTGAGGGGTATGAAGATGAAGAGATGGAACGTACAGGAGAGGGGTACTATCAGTAATGTCAGGTTCCTGAAAAGAAGGGAAGGAAGAATTGGTTGATGAGTGGAAGAGGGACACATCTTCCATTGCGCAGAAGGGAAAGGGGAGCTGTGTAAATACAGGTACATTTGTAGATTCAGTTGCTTTTATAGGGAGGTCTGAGTCTTTAGAATTCTAGCTTTTTAAGTCACATTTGCTTCTAATAAGGCAGTTTTTCCCTGCCCCCACAATCATCTCCTAAGATTATATTTATTTTCTTAGACAATATGGTAGAACCAAATATAGATACTGATATGCATTTGAATGTACTTTTTTTAAAGAAGCAAAATCTTTGTATTTTATGTATTTAGCCAGAAGTGTGAAAGATTAAGGTTATGTGAGAAAGAAAGAAGGAATGTATTTCATCATAATTTTGAGAAATGCTAATCAGTTCATTAAGTTTAGTTGCTAATAAATAAGAGAAAACATGTCTGCCATGAATTTGTGTCAGGAAATGTTAATGAGTGACTAGTTGAGACCTCAGTACCTTGTGGATAAAAGTTTAAACTTGTTTTGCTCCCCTTTGCTTAGCTTGGCTTTTTTCCCCCTGATTTGCTCATGTCCTTATGCAGGCCCTCCTCACAGTGGGAAGACTGCGCTAGCTGCGAAGATTGCAGAGGAATCCAATTTCCCCTTCATCAAGATCTGTTCTCCTGATAAGATGATTGGCTTTTCTGAGACAGCCAAGTGTCAGGCCATGAAGAAGGTATCAAGATTTTTACTTTCATTTTAGTTTCATATCTCTCAGATGTGTGTATGCATGCACAGGTACACCTGTGTGTCTCTGTGGGTGTGTGCCATGGCAACTGTGTTCTTCCCACGTGGGGCTACGTTATCAGCAGAATTTAGGAAGAAACAGCTATTTTAGTCACGTTTAACTTTGTAATGAATTTTTATTAGAGTACTTTTATCTTCAAAATTATGTTTTGTTTTTATACGTAGTACGATTAATTTTTATTTCTTAAGTTCGTATTGTTTGAAAGGCAGGTCCTAGTTGAGAGTGCTTGAGTAGAGTGAAACAGACTTATTCAGGATTTGTTTTCAAGGTCCTTCATCGATGTACAAAGTCAAACTGTTTGAGGTCAATTAAGTTGACTGCATACAGAAGTATAACATTGCAAAGATATTTCCAAAAACCCCTACAGAAAGAATGTGGTATATAGATAATAATCAGCCTGCCTGGCAACTTAATGCAGTCCCTCATCCTTCTTCCTTCTGCCGTTTGTCACCTTTTCAACATGGCTGCTTCGAGCCGTCAGTGAGTTAGAACAATGTCGAATAGACTCCTAGAGCTGGCAGGACTCGAACACCATCTGGTCCACCTCAGGCATTCAAGCAAGTGCCATGTAAGGCATCTGGGAGAGCACGTGGCTGCTCTTTAAAAGCAACAAAAAGCAACGATGAAAATTCTTTTTTTTAATTATATTTCATTGATTATGCTATTTCAGTTGTCCCATTTCCCCCTTCATTACCCTCCACCCTGCACACCCCCTCCCACCCACATTCCCCCCCTTTAGTTCATGCCCATGTGTCATAAGTTCTTTAGCTTCTACATTTCCCACACTATTCTTGCCCTCCCCCTGTCTATTTTCTACCCACCATCTATGCTACTTGTTCTATGTACCTTGTCCCCCTCTCTCCTCTTCCCACTCCCCTATTGCTAACCCTCCATGTGATCTCCATTTCTGTGTTTCCGCTCCTGTTGTAGAGGTTTGCTTAGTTGGCTTTTGTTTTAGGTGTGGTTGTTAATACCTGCGAGTTTGCTGTCTTTTTACTGTTCATATTTTTTTATCTTCTTTTTCTTAGATAAGTCCCTTTAACATTTCATATAATAAGGGCTTGGTGATGATGAACTCCTTGAACTTGACCTTATCTGAGAAGCACTTTATCTTCCCTTCCATTATAAATGACAGCTTTGCTGGATAGAGCAATCTTGGATGTAGGTCTTTGATTTTCATGACTTGGAATACCTCTTTCCAGCCCCTTCTTGCCTATAAGGTCTCTTTTGAGAAATCCGCTGACAGTCTGATTGGAACTCCTTTGTAGGTGACTGTCCCCTTATCCCTTGCTGCTTCTAGAATTCTCTCCTTCATTTGAATCTT